>CP139506.1:356846448-357022079 GCA_021014915.2 Artemisia tridentata subsp. tridentata
GACTACCGGCGCAAACCATTTCTCCGTTATCTCCTAACGAGATAGAAAATGTTTACACCGTTATTCCTCTGGGTTAACTCTATTTGCACCGTTAGTCCTTTTTTACGTTTTCGTCCGTTTTTTTTACATTTTCGTCCATTTTTTTACGTTTACGTCCGCTTTTTTACGTTTTCGTCCGTTTGGTTTCAAGGATTGACTTAATCAGCTGACTTGAATCATTTATAAAAATTCGAAAAAACTTATATAAATTCAAAAAATTTATAAAAATTCGAAAAATTTATATAAATTCGAAAAAATTTATAAAAATTCGAAAAATTTATATAAATTCGAAAAATTTATAAAAATTCAAAAATTTTATAAAAATTCGAAAAATTATTAAAAAATCGAAAAATTTATAAAAATTCGAAAAACTTATAAAAATTCGAAAAAAATCTATTAAAATTCAAGAAATATATAAAAATTCCAAAAATTTATAAAATTCAAAAAAATTTAAAAAAATTCAAAAAATTTATAAAAATTTGAAAAAATTTATAAAAATTCGAAAAATTTATAAAAATTAGAAAAATTTATAAAAATTCGAAAAATTTATAAAAATTCAGAAAATTTATAAAAATTCAAAAAAAATTTATATAAATTCGAAAAATTTATATAAATTCGAAAAAATTTATAGAAATTCGAAAAATTTATAAAAATTCGAGAAAACTTATATAAATTTGAAAAATATATAAAAATTCGAAAGATCTTTAAAAATTCGAAAAAATTTATAAATATTTCGTAAAATTTTTAAAAATTCGAAAAATTTAAAAAAATTCTAAAAAATTTTTGAATTCGAAAATTTTGAATTTTCATATTTTTCGAGTTTTTATGAAATTTTTTATATTTTTTCGAATTTTTAATTTTTTGAATTTTTATAAATTTTTTCGAATATTTATAATTTTTTCGAATTTTTATAAATTTTTCGAATTTTTAAAAATTTTTTTGAGTTTTTATAAGTTTTTTCGAATTTGTATAAATTTTTTGAATTTTTATAAATTTTTCGAATTATTATAAATTTTTTTGAATTTTTATAAATTTTTCGAATTTTTATATATTTTTTCGAATTTTTATAAATTTTTTTGATTTCTTATAAATTTTTCGAATTTTTTTAAATTTTTTCGAATTTTTTTAAATTTTTTCGAATTGTTATGGGTTTTTTCGAATTGTTATAAGTTTTTTCTAATCTTTATAAATTTTTTCGAATTTATAAAAAATTTTCAAATTTTTATAAATTTTTTGAATTTTTTAAAGTTTTTTCGAATTTTTATAAATGATTCGAGTCAGCTGATTAAGTCAATCCTTGAAACCAAACGGACGAAAACATAAAAAAGCGGATGTAAACGTAAAAAAGCGGACAAAAACGTAAAAAAATGGACGAAAACGTAAAAAAATGACGAAAACGTAAAAAAAATGGACGAAAACGTAAAAAATGACTAATTGTGCAAATAGAGTTAACCCAGAGGACTAACAGTGTAAACATTTTCTATCTCGTTAGGAGATAACGGAGAAATGGTTTGCGCCGTTAGTCCTTATTTTGACGGAGGGATGTATTTTGTTTGACTTTTACTAACGGAGGGATGTGTATGTTGCAACTTTTTTGGGAAGGATGTATCGTGCGAAATTGGTCAAACCACAGGGATGTATTTTGGAGTTTACTCATAAATAAACAAATTTGTTAACTAATTTTTTGATATTTGTTAACTAATATATATAGATAAATAAATAAACAAATTTAAATAAATATACACATTAAAATATCTTGGGTTTAAAAGATACTGCTGCTACTTTGAAGATGCTGCTGCTAAGTATTTTATTCTGCTGCTCATGGTGTTAATAGAAATATACTAAGTATGATTATGCTGCTAGGCATAATCATTCTATTGCTAGTATATTTATTCTGCTGCTGATGATATCTGACGAGTAGTGAAATAAGCTAAGTATCAAACTAATGCTAGCTTAAGATGATTCTTGTAACACCCCAACCCGACAAGGGTAGAGATATCACATTATGGCGACATTTCAAAGCATTCATACATATACACAGCGGAAGCCATAAAACATCATAAATAAATAAGCCAAGTCAACATGACTTGAATCCAATATAAAAGTCTCACAAGATAACGAAATAATTCAAAGGAAGATACATAACGAAATGAATCCATCATGAAAATGTCTAAACAACTAGCAAGACTAGGGTAGGACATCATCTAAGGTAAAAGCTTCAACTAACTCTCATCCCAAGTATAAAATCCATCTCCCAGCTAGATACCTGCCGCACACGAAAAACAAAACGTGCGGCTGAGCTTACAAAGCCCAGTGAACAGATACATAATACAAAGCAAAGATAACAAAATCGAAAATAATGAGGCACTGGGAGATATCATAAGGTATAATCAAAGCAAAAGTGTAATAAGGAAATATAGGATAGTTATCTACCACGAGCCCATAAACTCAAAGTCATAGTCTCAACATCATAGTCTCAAAGTCATAAGCTCACAATCAGAGGGGATACCTCTCAGGCAACCAGATAATATGAGGGGTGTCCTCATGTATCAAAAGGGTGGAGTAGCTAGCTCCCATAAATGTGAAAGGCATGTATTGCACACAGTACCAGTCACCTCAAAGTCAATACTCAAAGTCATAGTTAAATCCACTAAACATACAAATCTAGGATTGCAACCCATACGCCCCCTAACTCAAAGTCATCTCAAAATCATAGTAGCCATGGCAGATAATCATAAAAGGGACGGTGTGAGAAATCACTCCCCCACACGGGAGTCATGCCAGTGGTGCATCACAGACATGGCCAGGTTACCTTCCTGGCTAGGTAACATAAAATGGCTTGGGTATCAAACTAAGAGTCAGGTCTCAATGTCATATCAAGGTGCATCTCAAGGTCATAATCAGAAGGTATATCTCAAGGTCATATCAAAAGGTTCATGTCAAAAGGATCATGGCAAAGGTTTAAATCATAGCTCAACATCAATGCATAGGTGAAAAGACACCCTTACTAAAAAGGGTAGAGTATCCGTACCTTATGACGAAAGCACAAATAGAAACAAGCACAGAAATAGGGGATAGCTCAAAGTCTCTCCTTCTTCACACCTAAAGGAGTAGAAGGGAATTACAATTCATTCTTAATTACTTGTCTTTCCATTTAAAGTAACTTTCCATTTTTAGCAGGTTTCCATAATTAGTAAGTTTCCACTTTTAGCAAGTTTCTATTTTTAGAAAGTTGGAGACATAACTTAGTTAAATCATTATTAATGGAATTTAGGTATCTTTTAACATATTTACACATTTGGTACTTAGGGTTTCACAATTTACATTTTGTACCCTTATATTCCAAAAGTTACACTTTAAACCTTCCAGTATTCATAGTTACACATTAAACCCTCAATTTATCCATTTTACACAATGATCACTTATTTTATCATGTTATACGAATGTATCCTCAAGTATTCATAATTTACACATTAAGTCCCTCTAGTTATCAAAGTTACATATTTAGTCCTTTAAATTACAATTTCAACCTTTAATTATAAACAATTACATATTAAGCTATGAAATTATCAAAATAGCACATAACCCCCTGAATATATTTTATTATTCAAAACAGCACTAAGTTTCCAGAAATTACATATTTAGTCCCTCTATTTATTTATTTTGCAATTCGAACTATAATTAAATAATGAAGACATTTTAATCCTTTAAAATATAAAAATGACACTAGACCCCCTAAAATTATATTTTATACGAAAAGTATACAGTCCAAAATAAGTTCTAAAAATGACCCTCGGGTTTTAGAAGTTACAAAACCTACCCTAACATTTTATTATCAATCGATTAGCATTTTAAATACATGAATTCGAACCCTAACAAATCCAACATATTTTTAATCATAATCTCATCATTAGACATCAGTAATCATCACTAGAACAAACCCTAATTCCTCATTTTCAGATCGTACGAAAATACTTTCCTTTTATACGTTTTATATACAAAATCCGATTAACACAAATAAATTCGAAACAATTAGATCTAAGCCATGAAAATTCGTAGCAACATTTTTCCAGGTCATATATCATAATATAGAACGTAAATAACTTGTTCATGCAGCCCAGAAAATTCGTATGCTATTATACACGCCTTTAATACGTTTTCATGATTTAATCTTCATATAATTTGTAGATCAAGCATGGTATGTTTTAACCACTTTATTTGGTGTTCTTAATACATATAAGATCTGAGAAAAATACCACAATAGGATTCGAACGTGTGAAAAGGGTTGCACGAATTCTTCCCTACGCGTATGAGTAAAACGACCAAAAATCACCACGTCTCCACGAATGGCCTTCAAACCTTGTAATCATTTTTCGTAGGTCATAAACCATGTAAAGATCTCAGGAAAAATAAGAAACGAATTTTGTGGAGGTCGTATGATTATTAACGAATATACCTTATTAATATATGCGCGAAAGGAAAATAATTCCTCAAAGATCGAATCCAGCCAAGAACAGCTCCAACACTATTTTTCATAGGTTAAACATGATATGAGGAACATGAGAAAATTGAGAAACGAATTTTGAGAAGGTCGAATGAATTGATACGAATTATACCTTTCTTTTCAACTAGCGACAAGAGAAAATTCACCAAGATCGAATCGTGCAAAGAACACCTTCAAAATGATTTTTCTAGGACTCCTTGAATGATGATCAACCTCATAAAAATGCTCTATGATTTTTAGGGTGTCGAATGGAGGCTAAAGAATTTGTTGTGTGTTTTATTTTCACTCGGCAATTAGGGTTACCAAAGAAAAGGATGTGATTGATTTTTAAAATAGGAAAACCGAGTCATGGGGAGGGCTTGGACCAAGAATTTCGGAAAAAATGGGTTGGCAAATTAATGTGATTAATTTCTACATTTAAATGCATTTACTTCATTTTTAACCATATATTAATAATAACCAATTTCTATTTGGTGCACCAAGGGCATTATGGTAATTTTGTAACTTGTATAATTGTTAAATGAAGTTGTTAAAATTATTTGGGATCATATCTTGTGCATTGCTAGAAGTTTGGGATTTATTTGACACTTTATAATCTTTTAAATAATTTTTAAACTTGTAGGGGCATTTTGGTCATTTTACATGCTTTCAGATTTTAGGTGTTACAATTCTGCTGCTAGAGTTATGATTCTGCTACTTATTAGATATGTATAGTTTTGTTAAGATAATTATAGTAAAGATACGAATAGATATTGTTCTTGTATAGAAAGTTTTGTAACCGACTAGGACTCCTTAGAGTATAAAAGGAGGATCCAGGGTTAGGGTTAGGACACGATTGTTTTAGCATACGTATCTTTTGGAATTCGATCACTTCAAGGTTATCTTGTAACCCTGTTACTTTTGAGTAGCCGTATTAAATATATTGAAGTGTTGTTTGAGAATTCTTTTGTGTTTGATTATTAATTCTTCTTAAGATTAATTACTAGTTTCCGCATAGTAATTAATAGATCATTCAAGAACAGTTTCTGTATCTATTGCTTTAGGTTTATATCTAAAGTAATTAACAAGATCGTTAAGCTCATCTGGGATCAACAATTGGTATCAGAGCTTGTGATCTAGAAACTGATACCGAGAAGAATTTTGAAAAGTTCAGACCTGTTCATCATCAACAATGGAGTCTGAATCTCATCATATGGTTACTGCATCCAAGGTTCCAATGCTCAAGGTTGGAGAATATGAACTCTGAAAGATGAGGATGGAGCAGTACATGAAGATGTGTGACTACACAATGTGGGAAATCATACAAACTGGAGATACTCTACCTAAGACTGGTGCTGATGGGTCTGTATTGCCCATCAAAACCAATGAAGAAAAGGCTCAAAGGAAACTGGAGATTAGAACTCACACTATTCTCTTAATAGGGATACCTAATGAGTACCAATTGAGCTTCAGCAACACCAAGTCTGCCAAGGAGTTGATGGCAGCAATTGAACTCAGGTTTGGTGGAAATGAAGCCACCAAAAAGTCAAGAAAGAATTTGCTAAAGCACGAATTTGAAACTTTCACTGCTTCAAGCAATGAAAGTATTGATGGTACTTATGACAGACTGCAAAAGTTAGTGAGTCAGTTGGCACTTCTGAGTGTCAATATTGCACAGGAAGATATTAATCTGAAGTTTCTAAGGAGTCTTGCACCAGAATGGAATACTCACACAGTTGTCTGGAGGAACAAGTCTGACTTTGAAACCATGAATTTGGATGATTTGTACAACAACTTGAAGGTCTATGAAACTGAAGTCAAGGGTTCAACCAGTTCTTCAAGTTCAAACAACCTTGCTTTTATGTCTTCTAATAACAAGGCTTCTGGGAATATTCAAGAAACTCATTATGCTGTTGGTCATACTGGTTCTGCTGCTAGTTCACAAGGTTTTGCTGCTAGCTCTACAAATAGTGACACCATTAGTGATGCTGCTATTTGTGCCTACTTAGCTGAACTCACTACAAGTACTCAAGTAATGAGTCAGGATCTAGATCAAGTTGATCCTGATGATTTAGAAGAGATGGATTTGCATTGGCAATTTGCAATGTTGACTATGAGGGCAAGAAGATTCTTGAAGAGAACTGGAAGAGAGCTCAAGTTTAGAAGGCAGAACAATGTGGTTTAAAATCTTTAGAAAACAAGGTTGAGTTTCTTAAGCAAATTGAGGGAGAATATGCTGATAAAATTCATACTCTTGAAACTGAGCTAATTAAGAAAGAATGTGAAATTAACATGCTTAATAAAAGAGTGGAAGAAGCTGAATTAGCTAGAGACTCAGCTTTAAATGAAAAAGAAAAACATGTTGTTAGGATAGATAAACAACAATATGCATCTGTTCTAGCAAATAAAGCAGTTGAATCTCAGATGATTAAAAGAGGATGTGGCCTAGGATACAATGAAGTGGCTCCCCCACTTAAAAGTGCTTTTGCACCAACTAGGAAAGAATTGTCCTTTATATCTGAGTTAGCTGCACAATCTGTAGGTGAAACAAGTCAAGTAAACAATGAAACATCTGATAAGACTAGTACACCTAAGATTGATGAAAAATTGTCTGATGCACCAATCATTGAAGATTGGGTATCAGATAGTGATGATGAGCAGGTAGAAACAACATCTAAGGCTAAAAGGTTAGAGGATGTTAAACCAGTTGAACCTAAAGTCAAACACACTGAGTTTGTTAAACCTGTGCTAGGAAGTAGAATCTCTAGGAAAGTGGCTGAGTATGATGATAAACCTAGAGATTATCCTAGGAAGACTTGTGACTTGCCCAGAGGAAACCAGAGAAACATGCACCAGGTGATCTCACACAAGTTAGGTAGTGACTTTGAACTAGTTAAGAAGGCATGTCACAGCTGTGGTAGTTTTGAGCACTTGCAAGAAGATTGTTATTATTCAATACCTAAGAAAACTAGTGCTCCAAAACCTGTATGGAACCATTATACTAGGGTGAACCATAGGAACTTTGCTAGAAAGACTCACCCACATCCCAAAGAAACATGGTTCCTAGGGAGATTTTGTTAAGAAATGGTGTTTCTAGGACTATTTCTCCTGTTGCACCACCAAGGCCCATTCCAAAGAAAACAGAGTTTTCTACTGCTAAAGCTAGCAGCAGTACTTCTCATTCTGCTGCTAAGCCAAAAGTGGTTGCTGATACTGTTGTGGGCACTCATTTCAATGCTGTTAAGGCCTCAGCTTATTGGGTCTGGAAACCCAAAACCAGACACAGCAGTGCATCAATGGACTTCAAGAAATACGATTACTTTGATGCACAAGGCAGATCCAAGTCAGTAATGGCTTTGGTCCCAAAGAGAAACTAATTCTCTTACTTTTTGTGCAGGGCAATCTACAATTGGTGCTAAAGGATAAATGCATTTTTGATAGTGGATGCTCTGGACATATGACTGGAGACAAAAGCAACTTGGAAGATTTTAAGGCTTTTGATGGTGGTTATGTTGCTTTTGGCAATGATCCAAAAGGTGGCAAGATTGTTGGTAAAGGTACTATTAGAACAGGAAAATTGGATTTTGAAGAGGTGTATTTTGTAGAGGGACTTAAGTTCCATCTTTTTAGTGTCTCACAAATGTGTGACAAAAAGAATTTTTTTCTTTTTACAGACACTGATTGTCTTGTTTTGTCTCCTGACTTTAAGTTGCCTCATGATTCAGAAGTACTACTTAAAGTCCCTAGAACAAACAATATATACAGTGTGGACATTAAGAACATCATTCCTAAAAGAGATTTAACTTGTCTTTTTGCAAAGGCCACCATTGATGAATCCAAGCTTTGGCATAGAAGATTGGGTCACTTAAATTTCAAAACAATAAATAAATTGGTTAAAGGCAACCTTGTAAGAGGTTTACCTTCAAAAAAATTTTGAAAATTCTGAAACCTGTGTTGCTTGTCAGATGGGAAAGCAACACAGAGCTTCTTGTAAGTCCAAAGTGGTGAACTCTATTTCTGAACCCTTGTATATGTTGCATATGGATCTGTTTGGACCAACTTTTGTGAAGAGCTTGAATAAGAAGATGTATTGCTTAGTTGTCACTGATGATTTTAGTAGGTTTACTTGGGTATTCTTCTTAGCAACTAAGGATGAGACTACTGGCATTCTTAAGGCTTTCATTACTAGAGTAGAAAACCTAGTAAATCATAAGGTCAAAGTAATCAAATGTGACAATGGAACTAAATTTAAGAATCATGTAATGAATCAGTTCTGTGAGGAAAAAGGTATTTTAAGGCAGTTTAGTGTGGCTAGAACTCCTCAGCAAAATGGAGTTGCTGAAAGGAGGAATAGGACATTAATTGAGGCTACTAGGACAATGTTGTCTGAGTCAAAATTACCCACTACTTTTTGGGCTGAAGCAGTCAACACTGCTTGTTTTGTGCAAAATAGGAGTAAGGTAGTTAAGCCTCATAACAAGACCCCATATGAATTACTTCATGGTAGGAAACCTATGATAGATTTCTTGAAACCATTTGGGTGTCCTGTCACTATCTTAAATACCAATGACCAGCTAGGCAAGTTTGATGAGAAAGCAGACAAAGGTTTCTTTGTAGGATATTCAACAAATAGCAAGGCATTTAGGGTTTTCAATAGCAGAACTAGACATGTGGAAGAAAATCTGCATGTTAGATTTAGTGAAAACACCCCAAATGTTGCTATAACAGAACCTAAGTGGCTCTTTGACATTGATTCTTTGACTAAGACCATGAATTATGAGCCAGTGTTGGCAGGTTCTACTAACATGTCTGTAGGAACACAAACTAACCCCAATGCAGGTACACAAGCAAAGAAGGATGCATCTGCAGAGGAGTTTGTTTTGATTGAGAAGTGGAAGTTTAATCAGTTCTTCACACCAACAGATAAAGAGGGAAAGAGTTCACAAGATGATGTTGTTCATAAGGAACTACCAAAGGATGTAGCAGAAGGTGATGATGAACCTTCTAATGATGGCAAGAATGTTGAAAAGTCAGCAAATCATGGAAGTTCAAGAAATAAAGCTAGCAGCAGTATCTCCCATTCTGCTGCTAAGCCAAATCATTCTGCTGCTAAGCCTAGCAGTAGTACCTCTCATTCTGCTGCTAAGCCTAGTGGTTCTGCTGCCATGCCCAAGGATTCTGTTGCTGACTTTAATAAACGTGTTAATGATGATGTTGACTTTCCTCATATGCCTGAATTGGAGGAAATCTACTATGACACAGATGATGATGTTGTGGATGTTTTTGGAGCAGAAGCTGATTTGACAAATATGGAGTCTGATATTCAAGTCAGTCCTACTCCAACTACAAGGATACATAAGAACCATCCCAAGGAGCAGATAATTAGTGATGTACAATCTACTGTACAAACCAGAAGTAAAACAAAAGGGTTGGGTGATCTACTCCATCAAGGTTTATTTGCTCAATCATTGCATCAGAGAAATAGCCACAAGGACCTACAAAATTGCAAGTTTGCCTGTTTCTTATCACAAGAGGAACCCAAAAATATTCACAAAGCTATGCAAGATTCAAGTTGGGTTGAAGCCATGCAAGAGGAGCTGTTGCAGTTCAAGCTTCAAGAAGTCTGGACACTAGTTGATTTGCCTAATGGGAAGAGGGCAATTGGTACAAAATGGGTGTTCAGGTACAAAAGAGATGAAAGAGGAATTGTGGTGAGAAAGAAAGCAAGACTAGTGGCTCAAGGGTACGCTCAGGAAGAAGGAATAGATTATGATGAGGTCTTTGCTCCTGTAGCAAGGATAGAGGCTATTAGACTGTTTTTGGCTTATGCCTCATTCAAGAACTTTCCTGTGTACCAAATGGATGTGAAAAGTGCTTTCTTGTATGGAAAGATTGATGAAGAGGTTTATGTGATGCAACCTCCTGGTTTTGAAGATCCTGACTTTCCAGACAGAGTATATAAAGTGGAGAAAGCACCGTATGGTTTACATCAAGCTCCTAGAGCTTGGTATGACACCTTGTCCAAGTTTTTGTTATCTAATGGGTTCACAAGGGGAACCATTGATAAAACTTTGTTCATCAGTCAAGACAAGTATGTGGCTGATATGTTAAAGAAATTTGGTTTTAATGATGTGAAGGCAGCTAAGACACCAATGGACAACAACAAACCTTTGCTCAAGGATGAAGATGGGGAAGAGGTTGATGTACATCTTTATAGATCAATGATTGGTTCATTGATGTATCTGACTGCTTCAAGGCCAGACATCATGTTTTCTGTGTGTGCTTGTGCCAGATTTCAAGTGTCCCCAAAAGCCTCACACTTGAATGTTGTCAAAAGAATTTTTAGGTATCTAAAGGGTTGATGAACTCAAATAAGTACATTTTATTATCATCATTTATCCTATTTATTTGACTTGTTTTATTATATTATACATGAGAATTGATACATTAATGTATACTTTATTAATTCTCAGGTAAAAACAAGCATTATGTGAAACTTGGCGATTTTGGACTAATTATGGAGCAAAACAAGCGAGATGTCAAAAGTCTACTGAAATCCAGAAGATGCGCCGAATCTCACTCAACAGATATGACGCAATATCATACTTAGATGAATTCGAAGATCATTGCCCGACTTTGAAGAATGCGCCGCATGCAATTATGTCATGCGCCGCATATGAAACTTTGGTCAAAGAAGAAGATCAAGCTCGTTCTACTCCAGATACGCCGCAATATACTTCTAACATACGGCGTATCACTATCAATATTTCACCAGTTACAATCCAAGACAGCTAAAGTACATGCGCCGCATACAAAGATCAAGTTACGCCGCATCTGAAGACGGTGTACGAATATTCCAGATTATATTAATCATGGACCCCACGCGAAGTTAATTCAATGCGCCGCATCTATCAACTCTATGCGCCGCATCGATCCCTCAGACATAAACTATAAATACCCCAAGGCCAGACGAATTTTAGAGACTCTTAGCTCCCGAAGACTTTAGACCTAGACATAACCCTAGAGCCGAATTCAGACGACCAAGCAGCACAAGACACACCTCAAACAAAGATACAAGAGCTGTAAGAAGGTCCTGCATGTATTCAATTCATTAAGTAGTTTTGTTTTATTATTTTAGTACACTTTAATGCATCAGGATTGATGGGCTTGTGTCATGTGACTACGGAAGATCATGCACTCCCCTTAATATTGCTTTCCCATTAATTAAAGTTTATATGTTGATGTCTTTGGTGACTTTTATTAGTGCATTGATAACCTCTGTGTCTAGCTGAGTCTTGCTTGGGTCGCCATGCCCCTTCCTCGCCTATTTATTCTAGCGTCTCTTAAATAAATAGGATAGACATAAGTAATCATTAAGGGTTTACTCGCCGATAAGATTAGAGCCAACGAGAAAGGTTTAATTATATACACTTCATATAAAACTAGCAATAAAACAAGTGACAAGCTATTTAATTATCAGGACAGGTCTTCTTATTGTCTCGAGTATCTATCTGTGTACGTGTGTGCTAATCGCTGATTCGTGCTCATTAGTTTAGTTTTCTATTTAATTATAACCAAACCGTGCCAGTCTCTCAGGCTGAACCCCCTTGCGTTAGATTAGGTTGTATAACTAACTTAGGATATTAAAATACTGATTAGAATAACTAGATAATACGTTCCACTCTTAGTGATCGACACTCTACTTACCATTATATTCATACTGACCGGGTACACTGCTCGTTAAGTGTGTGTGTTATTGATAAGTTGGCTAAATATAAATTTAAAACTTGAGTAGGCATTAATACTGCTAAACCGCAACGACACATCACGCTCCATCAAGGGTCAAACAAAATTGGGCCTTTGGTATCCTAATAGTTCACCATCTGATTTGGAAGCATACTCAGACAGTGATTATGCTGGAGCAAGTTTGGACAGAAAGTCAACCACTGGAGGATGTCAATACCTTGGACATAGGTTAATCTCATGGCAATGCAAGAAACAGACTGTGGTGTCTAATTCAACAACTAAAGCTAAGTATGTGGCTTCTTCTAGTTGCTGTGGACAAGTACTCTGGATTCAGAATCAACTCTTGGATTATGGGTACAATTTCATGAACACCAAAATTTATATTGATAATAACAGCACAATGTGTATAATAAGAAATCCTGTTTTTCACTCTAAAACAAAGCATATAGAGATAAGACATCATTTTATTAGAGATTGTTATGAGAAAAAGTTAATTCAAGTGGTTAAAATACATACTGACAATAATGTTGCTGATCTACTTACAAAAAGTTTTGATATAAGTAGGTTTCAATTTTTAGTTGCTAGTATAGGTATGATCAATCTTTAAAATCTTATCTCTATATGATTTGTAAAAAGTTTTTGAGGATTTGTGTTGTTATTAATCAAATAAGTTGTTTCTAGTCTTTGCTATGTCTGTATGTTGTCTACTGCTAAGTTGGTTATTCTGTTGATTGTCTTGTGATTATTGTGAGATACTCTTGATGACGTATAGTCCATATTCGGGACACGAACCCGACCCATACTCAGGTTCATCACGAATGGACTCAAGCCCATTACGAAGGGGCTATCACAATAGCGGTTTGGGCTCACGATGACCCAAACCCAAAGCTATTTATGGTTTTGATATAGATATCCCTTATTTATGGATATATATCATATAACCGTCCTATGCGGGATATGCTGAGGAGTGAAGGACACGAAACCAACTAGGGTTTTGTGTGTATATAAAGAGTCCTTCGACTCTCATTAAAGGTACGACTTACAAAACCCGAACTCTTCTACAAACCCTAAATCGATTACTTACTCTCACGACGGAGGATAATCGTGGGAGACAATCCCACGATAGGCCTAACGATGTCTTTTTGTTTTCTTAGTGCGCAGGTCTCGAGCATTAAGATCTGATTGGTACGGAATCAAGGAACGCCCAACTTTTGTATCAACAAGTGGCGCCATCCGTGGGACCCTACACTAATAACTTTGCCAAGAACTAGGATGACAAAACATGGAAGTCACAAGAGTCCGCATGCGAAGAAAACGCATGACGACCTACTAGGGAAGAAGCAGCAAACTGATGCGGCCTCTAAGCAGGCCTCTAGGACAACTAGCACGCCTAGATGCTTAGGAGCGCACTCAGATCTGGTCTTTCCTACGGTGGAATCACTTACCAGGACTACTCCCGCTATTACAACAAGTACTAGCGCAATAGAACTGGAGTGCACTCCTCTTGCCATGCCAAAGGTGAACTTCACCGAACCTCCCAATGCGCCTATTCGAAACAAGGATCTTGTTTTGGAAACAGACTCCATCGCGCTAGAAGGAGTCACTCCTGAATTGGCGCCAAGTGACTTCGTATCTCAAAATTATGAAGCCTTGGCTGCGCTCATGCGAGAGGAAGCAAAGACGAGGTCAAGCCAAAGTCTGCACGCCAGGCTCAACTTCGACCCTGAGTATGAAGCATCCCCACCGCGCTACCGAAAGGAAAAACGCGAGAGGGATAGCCGCAAACACCCAGTGTTTACCAGGATTGGAAGGAAGGTTGTGGATGATGAAACAGCCGACTTTCAGCATCTGGAGGAGCATGAAGATGGGGAACGGCGCGCCAATGTCCACGCTAGGCTTGGCAGCCGCAGGATTCAGGATAGGCTTGGGCGACGGTGCTCCCCAAATGAAAGCCCTTCAAGCTCTGATTCCGAGGATAGTCGGCGCAAGCGCCACAAAGGAGCAAGCTCAGATTCCGATGATAGTCGACGCAAGCGTCGCAAAAGAGTAAGCCCATCCTCAAGTGATTCCTCGGACAACGAGGACAAAGAAACTGGACACTGGAAATCAAGAGGAAAATACCGCGACCAGGAAGATGAAGACATGTCTCTTCCCTGGCGCCGTCAAAAAGTTGATGCGTTTACTAGGCGCATCAGCGATTTTTCAGAAAATAAGAGAAGGCGCATGCCTGCTAATGTCAAAACATATGATGGGACAGGTGATCCTGATGATCACCTAAAAATTTTCGAGTCAGCAGCTACTATCGAAAATTGGCCACAACCTGTGTGGTGCCATATGTTTAACTCTACATTAGTTGGGAACGCGCGCAATTGGTTCAATAAGCTTCCACGCAGAAGCATCGGTGGGTTTGAAGAGTTGCGAAAGGCGTTTCGTTTGAACTTTACTCAAAGAAAAAAGTACGCCAAAAACCCTGTTGAGCTCGCTAGGGTAAAACAGCGACAAGGGGAATCCACAAGCGCCTTCATGGAGCGCTATAAGGACGAATGCATGCAAGTCAAAGCGTGCCCAGAGATACTAAAAATATCGGGTTTTATGAACGCAATCAATAACCCAGATTTGATAAAAAAGTTAAACGATAGGGTTCCCCACACCTTTGACGAACTCATGAAGCGCACGAGGTCCTTCGTCCAAGGAGAAACAGCCGCTGCGGATAGCAAAAAAGGCTACTCGAACCATAGGTCACAAGAAGAGTCAAGGAGACAATCCAATGACCAGAGTGGCAATCGTAACAAAAGTTATCGCACCCAAGGAAGCGAAAGGGGGAACGATAAGTACACCCCACTAACAAAAACTCCAAAGGAGATATTCGCAACGGAAGGTGCGAACTTTCCAAGACCCCCACCTATGCGCACCCCGGAGGATCGGCGCGTAGGGAACGGATACTGCGAGTATCACGCACAGAAGGGCCATACCACTAATGAATGTGTCCAGTTACGCCAGCTAATCGAGAAACTAGTGAAAAAAGGCAGATTGGACCACCTCGTTAAGAATATTAAGGAGGGGAGAGACAAGCAGAGAACCGGAGGCAAGAAAGAAGCGCCTAAGGAAAAAGCTGATACTATCTACATGATACAATCATGGCAGCGAAAGACTAGGCAAAAGGTGAGCCAAAAATTCTCTCATGGAAGCGAAATCTCCTTCCCCACCTTGACTGCGGACAACGCAGCGGCAGAACCACTTACCATTGAAATAAAGGCGGGGGGTCACGACATCCATCGCATGTATGTCGATGGGGGCGCATCAGCGGATATAATGTATGAACATTGCTTCAAGAGATTGCGTCCTGAAATACAAAGACAGTTAAGCCCAGCCACGACTGCGCTTACTGGCTTTACAGGAGAAAAGATATGGCCTATGGGGCAATTGCGCCTACTAGTCGCTG
Organism: Artemisia tridentata subsp. tridentata; assembly: GCA_021014915.2. NCBI lineage: Eukaryota > Viridiplantae > Streptophyta > Magnoliopsida > Asterales > Asteraceae > Artemisia > Artemisia tridentata. Next base: position 356,862,159 of record CP139506.1, read on the forward strand.
TCGGTAATAAGGAACACTCCACGACAGCCTGGATGAACTTCATGGTGATCAAGTCCCCTTCGCCATACAACGGCATTATTGGAAGGTCAGGAATCTCGGCGTTGCGCGCAGTACCATCCACAGCGCATGGAATGCTCAAATTCCCAGTAGAAGGCGGCATCGTCACCATTTACAACAACGCTGCGCCACCAGAAGAATGTAACACGATTACATGTGAGACGACGCACGTCCCAGAACAGAGCGCAGCGAAAGTTCCAAACTTGAAGGTCGCAATTCACCCCGATTACCCAGAGCAAGAAGTATCAATCGGAGGATCGCTGTCTGACAAAGGCAGAGCGGCCGTGTGCGCACTCTTACAGAGGAATCTAGATATCTTTGCCTGGGAACCAAAGCACATGACTGGTGTGCCACGCTCGATCGCAGAACACAAGCTAAAAATCTGACAAGGATATTCCCCAGTGCGGCAGAAAAAGCGCGGCCAAGCTCCAGAGCGCGCAAAAGCCATTCTGGAGGAAGTACACAAACTTGTGGACGCAGGAATCATGCGTGAAGTCTATTACCATGACTGGCTCTCTAATCCAGTCATGGTCAAGAAGGGTGATGGCAGTTGGCGGATGTGTGTGGATTTCACTGATCTCAACAAAGCATGTCCACAGGACTGCTATCCGCTACCAGAGATAAACTAGAAAGTAGAATCTCTGTGTGGATATCCATTTAAATGTTTCTTAGACGCATACAAAGGATACCACCAAATCCAAATGGCCAAGGAAGACGAGGAAAAAACAGCTTTCCACACTAGCCAAGGGGTCTACTGTTACACAAAGATGCCATTTGGCTTGAAGAATGCAGGCGCCACCTACCAGCGATTGGTAGATAATGCATTTGAAAAGCAAGTGGTCCGCAACTTAGAAGTTTATGTGGATGATCTTGTCATAAAAAGCCACACTGAAGACGAAGTGGTGCGCGATATAGAAGAAACATTTAGAACGCTACGGGCGATCAACATGAAGCTAAATCCCAAGAAGTGCACTTTCGGTGCTACAGAAGGCATGTTCTTGGGATATCTGATAGAACCAGATGGCATTAAGCCATGCCCAGAAAAAACAGAGGCTGTCATCCAACTTCCTTCACCACGCACGCTGAAGGAAGTTCAGTCTCTGAACGGGAAACTAGCCGGTTTGAACAGGTTCCTGTCCAAATCAGCGGATAAGTCACTCCCTCTCTTTAAAACACTCAAGAAGTGTACAAAAAAGGGAGACTTCCGTTGGACTGCGGAAGCGGAAGAGGCTTTTATGCAGCTTAAGCAACATATAGCAGCGCTTCCTAAGCTTGCCGCACCCCGACCAGGAGAGGAATTAATTGTTTACTTATCAGCGACTCATGGAGCTGTCAGCGCAGTACTACTGACAGAGAGGAACTATGTACAAACACCGGTATACTTCGTAAGCAAAGCGCTCAAGAAGACAGAGATTAACTACATCCCAATGGAAAAGTTGGTCTTAGCATTAGTGTTCGCCGCCAAAAGATTGCGCAGATACTTTCAAACGCATCCAATAGCGGTAATCACAGACCAACTAATCAAACAAGTTATCTCTAAACCTGACGCATCGGGGCGATTACAAAAATGGAGTGTGCTGCTAGGCGAATATAACATTTCCTATAGGCCACGCACTGCGGTCAAGGGCCAAATACTAGCAGATTTCATCATCAAAAAGCCAGACACCGATGTCGCATCCCCACAAAACAAGGTAGAACTACAAGAACCATGGATCCTATTCACGGATGGATCCTCATGCGTGGATGGGTCGGGCGCTGGCCTTATACTCACTAATCCAGAAGGAATGGAGTTCACTTACGCACTGCGTTTTGAATTCACAGCCACGAACAACGAAGCAGAATATGAGGCCCTAATCGCTGGATTGCGCATTGCAACTCGAATGGGTGTACGCAACCTAGAAGCAAACGTGGATTCTCGATTAGTAGCCAACCATGTGTTGGGAGAATACGTGGCTAAAGAGGACAACATGGTTCAATACCTTGAAAAGACAAAGTCACTAATTCAAAGTTTTGATAGGTTTACCATCAAACAAGTTCCTAGAGGGGAAAACAAAAAAGCAGATGCACTGAGCAAGATTGCATCTACAAGCTTTGCGCACCTGTCAAAACAAGTACTGGTGGAGATTCTAAAGAACAAGTCCATCTCGGAGATGGAAATATCTACGGTGATAGAAGAACAGGATCCTACATGGATGACCCCTATTATCGATTTTATAAACAAGGGCAAATTGCCCGAAGAGCAAAAAGACGCTCGACGGATACGGCGCACGGCGTAGAGGTTCGAACTTAGAGATGGTATCCTATATCGTCGCTCATTCCTACAACCATGGCTTCGGTGCGTTGGACCTCTTCAGGCAGATTACGTGCTCCGAGAGATCCACGTTGGTTCATGCAGTATGCATTCAGGACCACGGTCCGTCGTAGCACGCGCATTGCGCTCAGGATACTACTGGCCTACTATGCACCGGGATGCGCGCGATGTGATAAGGAAATGCAATGACTGCCAAGTTCATAGACCCATCCCGCGCAGACCACAACAAGAGCTAACGCCTATTACTTCTCCATGGCCATTCTATAAATGGGGTATTGACATTGCGGGTCCCTTCCCCGTCGCAGCAAGAGGACTGAAATTCCTTATTGTGGCAATAGATTACTTTACCAAGTGGATTGAAGCAAAAGCAGTTGCGACAATCACAGGAAACCAAGTAAAACGATTTGTTTGGGAAAATATTGTATGCCGCTTTGGATTACCTGGGGAAATCGTTTCGGACAACGGAAAACAATTCCGTGATAACCCGTTCAAAGACTGGTGCGCGGAGTTAAATATCACACAACACTTCGCATCAGTTAAACACCCACAAACCAATGGTTTAGTTGAGCGCGCAAATCGCAGTTTAGGCAAAGGAATTAAAGCACGCCTGGACAAACACAAAGGAAGATGGGTGGACGAATTATCGCATGTCTTATGGGCGCATCGCACGACGATCAAAGTTAGCAACGGAGACACTCCTTTTTCCCTTGTCTACGGGACAGAAGCTGTTATACCAGCTGAAATCGGGATGCCAACTATCCGCACTGCGGAAGTTAATGTCGCGGCTAATGACGACGAACGACGGATAGATTTGGACCTGCTGGAGGAAAGGCGCGAGCGCGCAGCCATACGAGAGGCAAGAACCAAGTCAAAGATGAAGGGATACTACGATGCTAAAGTTCGAAGCACCTCATTCAGACCTGGCGACTTTGTGTACCGCGCTAATGATGCAAGCCACGCAGAAGACACAGGTAAACTTGGACCAAAGTGGGAAGGACCCTATGAGGTCATTGAAGCACTAGGACAAGGCGCGTACAAGTTGCGCGACATGGAAGGCCGTGAGCTACAACGCACATGGAATATCCGCAATCTCAAGAGATGCTATCTTTAGGAAAGGTTACGACCCAAGGCATGGACACATACGCACTTTAGTAAGTGCCAAATAAATATCCGTGTATTCACATTCTTTGTTTCATTTAGACAAATGTTTTTTTACCTTTTTTACAAAAACTTGCAAGTATTAATAAAATGTTACGGTTTCTAGCTAACTCCGTGACACACTTTATTTTATTGCTTACATATAATTTATGTCTCAATATTGTTTGTTATATTATCTTTTGCCTACATGGCGTGCATGCACTAATTAAAAACCCACGATGGTAAATGTAGGATCGAGTAGTTCGAGCTTGATTGAGCTTGGTATAATCAAGAACCTCTGCAATACAAGTGTTTATGCGGAAACTAAACAACAAGTATTATAAAGAAGAAAAACTCTAAAGGACAATGATCCTCTATGGATCAAAACTAATAAACTATAAATCGTTTATTGAATGTTAATAGATGTTCAAGGCGCGTATAAACTCATAGACGGGTTTATCTTTTATACTAACAAGATCTCCTAACCCTAACCCGTTCTACAAGAAAACGTGTAAAGAGATTAACAACAATCTCTTCTAAAAACAAATCATAACAAACATTCTAAATATACGGATAACAATTAATACTATCCGCAGCAACAATACTATCGGCAGGAGATTAACAACAATCTCTTCTAAAAATAAATCATAACAAACATTCTAAATATACGGATAACAATTAATACTATCCGCAGCAACAATACTATCGGCAGGAACAAAATAACACTGTCGGCAGCAATGAGCTTTCAGCAGGAACCAAAGCTTTCGGCAGGAACCAACTTTACACTATCGGCAGCAACAATGAATTCTTATTTCCCAGAGATCCTAACAATCCTCCCCTAATCTTGAGGTTGACTAGGTTAACCTGCAAGATTCCCATGTGATAAGGCTTTCATAAACTCAGGCTTGAGGACTGCGACTTAGCAGCAACAATAAGAAGTAACCAGCAGCAACTTCAATAACTTCAAGATTCCAACTTCTATAGCTTCCAGCAGCAACTTCAATAGAGCAGCAGGAACATGAAATCTTCTCCAAAATAGATTTACTGGTCACCATAACATTACTTGAACTTGGCTGCTACTATGACAAAATGTACATCAAATCTCTTTAAGTTTCATACTATTCTCATCACATCCAGGTGTGTTAACTCCTGTGAGAGGTGAATCATTGAAAATTAATGGATTTGATGTCTCTTTACCAATAGCCACCACTACTGGAGTAGCCAATGTTTAGGTGTGTTAGACCATGGTACATTGATAACCATCTGATTTATTAGCAAATCAGCAACTATAAACGGATTTGACTTGTCTTTACCTGTAGCCGTTTGCTCAGGACTAGTCAATTCTTAGGTTACAGCAAACCTTGGTGAATTGAATACCAAATATGGATACCAAGTGTCTTTACCACAAACCATACTTTTGTGGACTAGCCAATCCTTTGGATCCCATAAGGGTTACATCCATGGTGAATTGAGAACCATTTTCAACTCTCAGAAATGAATCATGGGTGAGTTGAAGTACCCTATAGCTTTAAGCAAGCTATTACAGCTATCAACGGATTTGATTATCACACCAGAGCCGTACCCTCATGGTGAGTCAACTCTTTCTTGTCTGCAAGACATGGTGAGTTGAGCACCATTTATTGTGCAGGTGTAAACACCAACACTGTACCTGCAAGGTGTTACTCAAAACCACTTATTATCACACAAAATATACAAAAAAAAAAAAAAAATTTTTTTTTTTTTTTAATAAACTAAGAATCACACCAAAATAAAAGAAAATAGAAAGAAAGAAATGAAAACTATACAACAACAACAAGAATCAACCTCCCCTTAAACTTCATTCCTCCCCTTAAGCTGCAATCCTTCCCTTAAGCCCTGTAGCTAGGGATTGACCATCCCAATATGAACCACCAAATGCTTAAACCTTGGTCCATCAAAAGCCTTAGTAAGCAAATCAGCCACATTATCATCCGTGTGAATCTTTTCCACCTGAATAAGATGCTTCTCATAAGCATCTCTTATGAAATGGTGTCGAATTTCAATATGCTTGGTCCTTTGATGATAAACAGGATTCTTAACAATACACATAGTACTTTGATTATCAATAAAGATCTTAGTGTTCATGAAGTTGAATCCATAGTCCAACAACTGATTTTGCATCCAAAGAACTTGTCCACAGCAACTAGCAGCAGCAACATATTCTGCCTCAGTAGAAGATGTAGCCACTATAGTCTGCTTCTTGCACTGCCAAGAAACTAACCTTCTACCCAGAAACTGACAACCTCCAGTTGTAGACTTCCTATCAAAGTTAGCCCCAGCATAATCACTGTCACTATAGGCTTCTAACACAAAAGGAGAGTCTTTGGGATACCAAAGTCCCAATTTTGGCTGTCCTTTCAAATACTTAAAGATTCTCTTGACTGCATTAAGGTTAGAAGTCAATGGTGTAACCTGATGTCTAGCACATGCGCCAACAGCAAACATGATATCAGGTCGTGAAGCTGTTAAATACATGAGGGAGCCAATCATGGATCGATATAAATGAACATTAACAGCAGCATCAGGTTCATTATTGGACTTAGGTTTTGGAGGTTCAAATGGAGTGACAGCAATCTTCCCATTCTCCATATCAAACTTCTTAAGCATGTCATAAACATACTTCTCCTGAGAAATAAAGATCCCATCTGATGTCTGCTTAACCTGAAGACCCAAGAAGAAAGTCATTTCACCCATAGCACTCATTTCAAATTCACTCTTCATCAAATCTTCAAACTCCCTGCACCAAGCTTCATTAGTGGAGCCAAAGATGATATCATCTACATATACTTGTACCAGAATGATATCTTTGAAGTCCTTTCTGATAAAAAGTGTTTTATCAATAGCCCCTCTTCTGTACCCATGTTTTAGCAGGAAAGCTGATAACCGTGCATACCAAGCCCTTGGTGCTTGATGAAGACCATAAAGTGCTTTAACCACTTTGTAAACCAAATTAGGATTCTGAGGATCTACAAATCCCTGTGGTTGAGTAACATAAACCTCTTCCTCAATCCTTCCATACAAAAATGCACTCTTCACATCCATCTGATAAACTACAAATCCCATAAATGAAGCAAAAGCCAAAAACAACCGAATGGCTTCAACTCTTGCCACAGGTGCAAACACCTCATCATAATCAATCCCCTCCTCTTGTCTATGACCTTGAGCAACCAGTCTAGCTTTATTTCGAACCACAATTCCCCTTGCATCTCTTTTATTCTTTAGAATCCATTTAGTTCCAATAGCATGTTTGCCAGCAGGCAAAGGTACCAACATCCATACTTTCTGATTCTGGAACTGCTGCATCTCTTCTTGCATAGCCTCAACCCAATCATCATTAGCAAGTGCCTGAGCTATGCTAGATGGTTCAACTTGAGATAAGAAACAAGCATACAGACAATGTAAGTAATCAGTATGATTGCTCCTCAATTGATCCTGTATATAACTGAGAAAAGCAGATTCTCCAAATTTAGATGGATGCAATTTACTCCTTGTTTGAACAGGGGAATTAATATCTCCAAGAATCAAAGACTGAGGATGAACTGTATTGATCCTCTTGGTAGCAATGGGATTAACATCAATGGAGGATGCCTGATTAGTAATTGAAGGGTTGAAGTCATCATCATATGAGGAAGTAGTGAAAATGCCAGATCTGGACTGATGATGAGGATCATTAAGCTTATCTCTTGAAGAGACCGAATTTCCAAGATCAGAAGGGATTGGAAATCTTTCAGGGGAGTTATCAATTCCCAACTTGTCAACAAATGGAGAAGACACAGGAACATCAGCAGAAACATTAGAAGGATCGGCAGGAACCGATCCACTATCAGCAGGAACAGCATCAGCAGGAACAGGAATACTACTAGTTGTATTGAGTTCCCTTCGAACTTCAGCTTCAGCCTTTCTCAGGATCTCCTCTGTCTCTTTAGAAAATCCAGAACCAAACATCTCAGCAGCTCTTTTGGCATTAAACTCTTGTCTTTGAAGCCTAGCAAGATCTTCTGCAAAACTAGAATCACTTCCAGCCATATCAGAAGAATCTTTGAGCTTTGAACCTGAAATGTTGTTAGAGGGAAAAGAAGGAACAACTATAGGTTGTTCATCACTCTCTGCATCAGAATCATCATCTGAGGTACCTGCATTGTTAGTTTGAGAAACATTTGTACCACCAGACAGATTTGATTTGAATCTAGTATACCCTAAGGTGTCAGATAGATAATCCAGATCAAAGTACCACTCTGGACCAGCACCCTGCAAATTAGGTTTATCTTCAAGATATCTTAAGTTGAGAGTCTCTTCTATTCTCTTAGAGGACAGATTATAAACCCTATAGGCTTTACCATGAGCAGAATATCCAACAATAAACCCTTCATCAGCCTTTCCATCAAACTTGCCTAGATAATCACTAGTGTTCAAAATAGTGACCTGACATCCAAAAGGCTTAAGGTAACTAATGTTTGGAACCTTCCCAGACAAAAGTTCATAAGGTGTTTTATTATGAGGCCTAGTAATAGATACCCTATTCAACACATAACAAGCAGTGCAAACTGCTTCAGTCCAAAACATAGTGGGCATCTTAGATTCAGCTAACATAGTCCTAGCTGCTTCTATCAAGGTCCTATTTTTTCTTTCTGCAACCCCATTTTGTTGTGGAGTTCTAGCATTACTATAGTCCCTTTTTATCCCCTTAGACCTACAGAGTTCAATAAGATTAAAATTCTTAAACTCTGTGCCATTATCACACCTTATAGACTTAACCTTTTTATTTAGCTGATTTTCTATTAAAGCAATAAAATCCCTAAGTACTGTTTATGCGGAAACTAAACAACAAGTATTATAAAGAAGAAAAACTCTAAAGGACAATGATCCTCTATGGATCAAAACTAATAAACTATAAATCGTTTATTGAATGTTAATAGATGTTCAAGGCGCGTATAAACTCATAGACGGGTTTATCTTTTATACTAACAAGATCTCCTAACCCTAACCCGTTCTACAAGAAAACGTGTAAAGAGATTAACAACAATCTCTTCTAAAAACAAATCATAACAAACATTCTAAATATACGGATAACAATTAATACTATCCGCAGCAACAATACTATCGGCAGGAACAATCTCTTCTAAAAACAAATCATAACAAACATTCTAAATATACGGATAACAATTAATACTATCCGCAGCAACAATACTATCGGCAGGAACAAAATAACACTGTCGGCAGCAATGAGCTTTCAGCAGGAACCAAAGCTTTCGGCAGGAACCAACTTTACACTATCGGCAGCAACAATGAATTCTTATTTCCCAGAGATCCTAACAGTAAAAGGATGAGTAAACCTAATAAATGACTCGTTGAGTAAGAGGGTTGCAAACCCATCAACATCGGATCACGAATCCTTGTTAAACACCTCACTCTCAAGACGTTGGAGTAAGTTCGATGCGCATCTCACGACGGATGCGCAACTATGCATATTGTGCGCGTTTAACAAATCAGGAGTTAAGACAATTATCCCCTTAACATGGTATTCGCAGTACGCTGCAATCCATACACTTGTGCATCCCACGATGGATACACAACAACTTGTGCATCTCATATACAATTATGTTATACACGATAATGCCATACACGACTATGTCATAAATTTATACACGCTTATGTCACAAATCTCATACACGATTATGATACAAGTGATTATAAACTCTTTAAATGTGTTTATATAAACGGTTTGATTCTTAGACATCTTTCACGCAAAGAGAAAATAAACTAAGCACAATCATTATAACCACAATCAAATTTGGTACAATATGCGTACAATCGTATATTTCAAAACCAACACTTTATTATGGATTACGAATTCATACAAAGGATAGACTTAACATGCACATGTGCAACAAAAATGTTAATCTATTACAAAAAACTACCAAGACAAAAAAGATCTAAAGGCTACGAGTACGCTTGAGCCTAGAACTACTAACACCACCTTGGGGCGAGACTGTCGGTACGCTGACAGGTACCCCATCAGACCTTGGGAGATGCGCAGCACCAACACCGCAGAGGATGGCCTTCCCCTTCACGCCCTGCTTCTTCGCCAACCTCATAGCATGAGCCTCTAAGGATTGCTTCAAGGGGATTTCCGTCTCAAGGGCAAATGGATCCTGGACGTTGCGAGGATGGACAAAAATAGGTACCTGCAGCTGTGACACGTCCGGCTTGAGGAAATAGTCAGCCTCTTCCTCTGCGCCCTCCGCTGAATGCTTGGCCAAGGTCAACCCCTCCATAATTACACTTATGGGGTAATCCTGGTCGCGCTCAAGTTGAGCGATATGAGGAAGATCCAGCAGCTTCATCTTCTCCATAGCCGCAACAAGCTCATCAAAAGCATTAGCATTGTAATTAGGCACTTGTGCGGCAGGCACCTTCAGCAGTCCGCTCTCAGAGAGCTCCTCTACAGCTTGCGCCTTGCCACGTGCAAGCGCGCACTCCACAACCTCTCCAAAGGCCTCTCGCACCTCTTGGGACTCTAAAGTACCCATGGCAGCAAGGCGTAACCCATGGCTAATGAGCCATCTGCGCTCAGCAATGGTGGAAACCAAATGAGGGTACAGCTCCTCATCATATTCGATGCTGAGCTTACGCAGCTTGCGCTCCTGGTTCTCCAGCAAACCCTCCACAGTCTTGCGGAAACCATCCATGTTCGAGATGAGTTTACCCTTGTTCAGCTCCATGTATCTCAAGGCCCAAAGGCACGAGGCCTTGTATTCTCTTGCTCCATTGCGCTCTTGGGTCAGCTCAGCCATGTGCAACATCTTCTCACCAGCAACTTTCTGGGCGTACACACCAGAAGCCCTCACTTCAGCCTGCGCTTCATCCAATTGCGCCCTCAGAAGGTCAATTTCTCTGTCCTTCTGCGCAACCGAGCTACCCTCACCACTATATTGAGTCTGTAGCCGCTCAACCAATGAAGCCAACTCCTCTATAAGACGACCTGTTGGCGCATCTTCAGCAGACTTCTCCTCACCCACTGGACTCTTGGGCATAAACTCACCAGAACCAGCCTTGGGTGGTGAACTCCCAACTTGCGCACCCTCATCAATAACAGCCTCCAAACTGCGCGCAAGTAACAAAAAGTCAACAAATGACAACAATATCAACACGGAGTAAAAGTCTAAAGACAATAGTTTCAGTACTTACTTGAAGGGAGGAGTTCCAGAAGCATCCTTCTCTGCGATGCACCCTCCTCAGATGATTGCCTGACAGAGATAGCAGGGCGCTTACTTGAAGTACTTGCGCCATCATCACCAGCTGATCTCTTGCGCTTTAACTTTTGGCTCTCCTCCTCCTCTTCCTCAGACTCATCCATGGCGCTCCCCGACGAGTCTATGTGTAATACCTCCACAGGGATCTGCGACCCAGAAGCGGGAACGCTACGCAGAGGAGTAGCCAAAGTAACACCTGGGAGGATCTCCCCTGTCTCATCTGTCTCCTCTGGCTCTTCCTGCGCAATAACCATTGTGCGCTCTGCAGTAGCCTGTAAAATCGGCTCTTCGTCATCCCTCAAAGGGCGCACCCCTACAATCACTTGTTTTGGCTTCTCCAAGCGAACAACGCTAAATAGGTCCATTTCTGCGCAGCAAGCAAAAAACAAACACAAAACTAAGTTAGATAATTTACAAAGGGAGGAGCGCTTACAAATAATAATCGAAAAGGGAGGAAGGACGAGCACCCACCTCGGCTGTTTTCATCCAAAAAAGTTGGCACCTCTTCTGGACTACCGAAGAAGTTGCGACTGATGCCCATGTGCACCAAAAACTCTTCTGGATACGCTTGTATCGGAATGCGATTAGTATTTATCGTGTCCGCATCAGCCTCGTTATACAACCTGGGGTCTGAGCGCTCATCCTTCGGCAATGATTCTTTGGTATAAAACTCGAAATCCCATGGAAAGAAGGCACTATCTACCCAAAAGAACTTTTCCCTCCAAACCCTCAGCGCATCTAATTTATCCGTATAGCATTGCAATGTCCCAGCGCGCTTAGCAAAAGACACCCAGCCATTCGACCACGTTGTGTGGTAGAACGCGTGGAATAGATGAACTGTGGGTTCAATCCTCAAAAGGCGACAATTTACTTCGAAATTAGTTATTTTTGCTGCACCTATGCAGTGCAGCTGAGAAATATGAAGGCGATAGTGATTGAGAATATCGCATAAAAATAGGGAAATGGGCGTACGTTGGTTCGCAAATTTGAAGAAACGTGTGTAAACCCCCACCTTCCCTTGAGGGAAGTTCGCGATGGACGCATTAGCAACCGGAACAACCGGGTGCAAAAAGCCATGGATGTAATAATCAGAGGCGAATTGCCGCAGATCGTCCTCAGATAAATCGGAGTGAAAATCGGATAGCTGCTGAACCATGGTTAGAATAAGAAGGAATCTGAAGCGCAAGCGTTTTTACCTTAGGTTTCGTTGAGTTCTTGAATGCTATTCGAAGTTTTATCAATGGTGGCAAATGATGATTTTTACTGTGGCAGTCACAGTGAAAGGATGGCTTGATTTTATATAGGGTTACACATATCCATAGATGGATGCCAAGTGTACCCCACTTGCCCAATCGTGTGGCTGGGATCCAAAAAGGCGAAGCACTTTTTACCCACCACTCACGATTTCCGATGAAGATACGGATGTATTTGGACCGGATTAATTTTATTATTTAGGCGGGAAATATTTGCAACTTCCCCGCTACGCATCGAGGAATGTTTTTCGCTAAAGTTGTTAGTCTAGTATCCGCAATTACGCATTGCGCACACTAGACTGGGGGGACATGATGACGTATAGTCCGTATTCGGGTCACGAACCCGACCCATACTCAGGTTCATCACGAATGGACTCAAGCCCATTACGAAGGGGCTATCACAATAGCGGTTTGGGCTCACGATGGCCCAAACCCAAAGCTATTTATGGTTTTGATATAGATATCTCTTATTTATGGATATATATCATATAACCGCCCTATGCGGGATATGCTGAGGAGTGAAGGACATGAAACCAACTAGGGTTTCGTGTGTATATAAAGAGTCCTTCGACTCTCATTAAATGTACGACTTACAAAACCCAAACTCTTCTACAAACCCTAAATCGATTACTTACTCTCACGCCGGAGGATAATCGTGGGAGACAATCCCACGATAAGCCTAACGGTGTCTTTTTGTTTTCTTAGTGCGCAGGTCTTGAGCATTAAGATCTGATTGGTACGGAATCAAGGAACGCCCAACTTTTGTATCAACAACTCTTGTTTGTGGTTTTTGGACTAATCTTTTGCAGGATAAGTCACAAGAGAATGGTTGATTGATGAGAAAAAGATGATTATGAAATTCAGGGGAGGATATTAATTCAGAATCAGAGATAAGAGTGAATGTTTATCAACACAAAGATCATAAAAGTTTATTCATTAAGTGGTGCATTCATTACATAAGCAGAGGTTTCATCATCATCCTGGACTCAAAACCAACATAACCAACGATCAAGCTTACTATCAACATTCAAACCTAAACAAATCTAAACAAACCAAACACACAACCACTACACTAGCTTCCTCTTCCCTTTTCCTTTAACGTCAGGCATGGTTTTGTGGACTCCTCTGCCATCAATGGCTTTACATACCTTTAGGCAAGGGAGTCCCAGCACTTGTGTCCTTGGCTTTGGAAGAGATTGCTTCTTCTCAGGCACAGGGATCATACCCATTTTTAAGACTGATAGCACTTGGATATCATCATCATCAGATGAGTCAGAAGAGGAGGATGAATCATTCACATAGGATGGGGGAGTTGGTAGTTCATTTGTTGAAATTTCATCAGAGGAGGTTGTTTCAACCTTTTTCTTTGACGTTTTGTTCCTTGAGCTTGAGGTGTAGTTTGGTGGAAAATAACCTTTCCATCCTCCGGAAACTGAGTCTGAAGACGAATCGGATGAAATCTCTACAACGTTTGATGGGGAAGGATTCATTGTGTTGGAAAATTGTTTTATGGTATGTGATGGAGTTGGTGTCGATAATTTGAGGTCTTTTATAGAACCAATGGTACATTAAAGTCATTAAATGCAGGGTTGGTATTAGGAATTAATTCATTGGGTTTGTATTAGGAATTAATTCCTTGTTGGAATAAATTTAATTATGGTAATTTTTGTGGAGTTGACCAAAAGTTGGGTATTTATTTTGGGTAATAGTATATGTGTTTGAAAGAATCCATTCTGCTGCTGAAGGTTATGCTGCTCAAAGTTGAAACTATTGGATTCTACTGCTTGGTTTGAAAGTGAAGGGACTATTTTGCAAATTGGCGCGAATAAAGCCCTAAGTGGATCTAAACTGCATAAAAACCTAATTCGATCTCACCATAACTTTTTGCTCCCAAAATTTAAACCTAATTCAAACCCTAACACTTCTTTTCATCATTCGATCAAAAGCCCCCAAAATCAAAGACTTCAAAGCAGTAAGTGTTTGGAAGCATCCTCTTTGTGTATATTTGTGCTTAGAAGAAACTTGTATATTTTGGGAGAAAATATCAAGTTTAGGGGAGGATTGTTGGGTTTAAAAGATACTGCTGCTACTTTGAAGATGCTGCTGCTAAGTATTTTATTCTGCTGCTCATGGTGTTAATAGAAATATACTAAGTATGATTCTGCTGCTATGCATTATCATTCTACTGCTAGTATATTTATTCTGCTGCTGATGATATCTGACGAGTAGTGAAATAAGCTAAGTATCGAACTACTGCTAGCCTAAGATGATTCTGCTGCTAGAGTTATGATTCTGCTGCTTATTAGATATGTATAATTTTGTTAAGATAATTATAGTAAAGATACGAATAGATATTGTTCTTGTATAGAAAGTTTTGTAACCGACTAGGACTCCTTAGAGTATAAAAGGAGGATCTAGGGTTAGGGTTAGGACACGATTGTTTTAGCATACGTATCTTTTGAAATTCGATCACTTCAAGGTTATCTTGTAACCCTGTTACTTTTGAGTAGCCGTATTAAATACATTGAAGTATTGTTTGAGAATTCTTTTGTGTTTGATTATTAATTCTTCTTAAGATTAATTACTAGTTTCCGCATAGTAATTAATAGATCATTCAAGAACAGTTTCTATACCTATTGCTTTAGGTTTATATCTAAAGTAATTAACAAGATCGTTAAGCTCATCTGGGATCAACAAAATATATAAACACGATAACAAAACAATATAAAAGGAAAATGAAATAACTGACCCCGAGTCGTGGAAAGATATGCACCTTTTTTTCGGCTTCGATTGTGTGCCAGGAATCATAGCAAATCGGGAACTCCCTAATCAGCTCACCAATGTAGTTATTGAACCACTTAGCGTTGTCGCCGACATGAGTGATTGTCTCCTGATCATTGAAGTCAAAGTCAATAGGCTTCGGGCTGAAATCACGCACGACATTCTTGAGGGCTACGTTCTTGGTGGCTTTACGCACACCCGTGGAATCACCTAGTGCAACTATGGAAGGCAATCCTAACCCACTCTTTGAATGATTCGTCTTATATATGAATGCGTATAACTGATTTACTATTTGAGAAAATTTTGGCAGCATTTCCCCTCAACTACCCAAATATGTGCATTAAAGACATATTCGTAGGAGTAAAGGAGAAACACTGTCGAAATTATCTCAAATAGTAAATCAGTTATACGCATCCATATCCTAAATGAGACAAAACATTCAAAAAGCAGTCCCAAATATGGGACTTTCCAAAATTAATTTTTAATATATTAATTCCAGACGGGTTTTCTATAGGATGATTAACTTCGGACGGGGACTTTCTGAAATTAATCACTAAAATCCTAAAACATTCACAAAAGTCTAACAATCAAATGTCATTCAAATATTAACCAAACGCATACAAACCAAACGCATATGCACAAAAAGACTAATATGTGTCTGATGAAGCGAAAAGTGTACCGCTTTTAGGGGGTCATTTAAGCACTAAATCGTATTTATTTGATCAAATATTGCCCTAAATCGTTCCTTTTGTCATTTTAGGTACTTTGGAGAAGAAATCTGGAAAAGGAAGCATTTTGGACGTTTTTGGAGCATAAAAGTGAAGAAAACGACAAAGTCTCTAAATCTGCTGGAAAAGTACCTTTGACGGCGTCAAGCCCTAGTGTGACGCCGTCAGCCCTTGATAAGCCAGAGAGGATTTTGGAAGATTAAAGGGGGACGGCGTCAAGAAGGTCGTCAAGCCTTGATAAGCCAGAGAGGATTTTGGAAGATTAAAGGGGGACGGCGTCAAGAAGGCCATCAAGAAACCCTAACCGCGGCGAGGTGACGGCGTCACGACCCAAAGGGTGACGCCGTCAGATCTGTTTTCCTATATATACTTTCATAATTTTTAGTCATTAGTGTGCAACTTTGTGAGGAGAAACCCTAAGACGATTTTTCTGCCATTTTTAAGGGTTTTATACCCTTGGATCTCCCATGTTCAATTGAAGATAAGTAATCAATTAATCAATCAATATGTCTATGTGTTGTTTGATTATATCTTGTTCTTGTCTTTTATTTAACATGCTAGGCTAGATTTATCTTGTGTTTGCTTAGATCTAATGAAACCTAACTATTGATTATTGGTTGTTGGTGTGTTATTGATTGTATTGGATGATTGTTTATCGATGTTAGGCTTAAGAAAACTGGCTAACCTCCTATACGGTAACTTGCTTGAACGTCTTAAGAAACATGAACCAATGCGTACTAAGGTTTTTATGGTTGTATTTAATGCATGAGCGAATTCTAGTGATCCCATGTTAGGAGCTTCTTAGCCGGCTCGACATAGGAGTGAAGTAGGAGCTTGTAGAGTTGGGGAAGTACGTACGCCACCCCACGATTGGTATTAAGGAATACACCCGTCATCCACGCAATTAATACACACTAATCAACCGGTAAAAGATAGTTAGGGAGTAAGGAAATCTAAGTAAACACATTTCTCTCCATATAAGTTTCACAACCTTTTTATTTTCAGTTATTTTATTTTAATTGCATTTGTAGTTATTTGGGTTAGTTGACTAGCAACTAAGTCCGCCCACTCCTTCAAACCCGAGATTTTACTTGCTTTTATAAAAAAATATAAAAATACAAAAAAGAATCTTCCCTCACCCTTAGACCTATTAGAGTAGTTTTTCAATCCTAACGACACTATTCCCCTAGAGAACGATCAATCCCCCGGTACTTGCCACTACACTATACTACATCGGTCAGGTACACTGCCTGGTGGGGATTGCAAGCCTCTTGAGATCCCTCGAGAGGTAAAACCTGTTGTAAGGTCGCAAAACCACGCATCAAGTTTTTGGCGCCGCTGCCGGGGAATAGTTATTGTTTAGGTTGAATTTTTATTTTATTAGGTCTACTCACTAGATTCCTTTCTAGTGAGATTTTTATTTTATTTTTCTAGGTTTTTCTTTAGTCTATCTATTTTCTTCGTGTTTTTGTTCGTATAAGATTTTCATTGACTATTCAGTTTGCCATTATGGAAAACGCGAATCCACCCCTTACACCTGGCGAAGTGGCTTTGTTGCGTAGCTAAATTGAGGATGAGATTAGTGAGCTCAGACAGCTCAATAGAATGATTGATATAGAGCTTGATTATGCCTTTAACAACCTAGAAACCGCCATATACTCAGATAATTACTTAGAACGTAATAATCTTACGGTTGAGAAGTTGATTGAGAAACTTGATGAAGTGAAGGTAGATCCTAGGTTGGATGATTATTTCAATAAACACCCCACTAAGGAGGAGATTTCTTTCTATAACAACCTAGTTGATAACCCTCGACCACCTTTTGTTAGAATTGACCCAAAGATTAAGAGGGGTGATCCCGGGAATGTGAAGATACCATGTATGATTGGGTACCAATATGTTGAGCATGCTTACATTGACTGTGAATCCCCAACCAACGTGATGTCCTCAAGCCTTTATAGCCACATCATAAACACACCACTTGAGCCTAGGAAAGACCCCAAGTGCCCCGGTGGAGTTTGCAACTTCGTTGGAAGGATTAAGGACATGCATATCCTTGTTAGGAATTTTACCTTTGCCACCGACTTCATGATCTTGGAGGATTTGGCAAGTGTTGTTGACTGCCGCCTATCTCACGTGGTGTTAGGTAAGCCGTTAATTGAAGCATCCAAGTTAAAGTATGATCGTTTGAGAGGCACGGTTCAGTTTTCTAATCACATAGATAGGATCACATATAGGATGCCTTATCGGGAAAATGAATTTCGTTTTGTGTCTCGATTTGACAAGGACAACATTGGTGCGATTGAGGACATCAATGATGAGGATAAAGAGAAAGGCATGGACTATGTTTGGAATAAGAGAAGCCTTTATTATAAAGATTGCTTGAACCTAGGACCTAAATACAAAGTTGATATAGAGGTTGTTAGGATGATTAGAGGGGCAATTGGGAAGCAAAACGGAAAAACGTAGAACCCGTGACTTTGAGTCTAGCTACAAGACTCGTTAATAAAGAAAAGCGCTTCTTGGGAGGCAACCCAAGCTTTATTTGCTTTGTGTGTTTATTTATGTGTTTGTTTGATTTTATTTGCTTCCGTATGTATGTTTAATTTTTATTATTATTGATTCATGTTCGAAACTAAATTGTGAAAATGCTTTATCTTGTTTTTAACTTCATCTTAACTACATATAAAGGTATTTTGCAAAAGTTAAGTGTAAGGGAAATCCAAATCGGTTTATTAGAACAAATGAACATGAATCATAACAATATTAAATTAACATACATATTAGTATTTGTTTGAGTCAAATGCTTGTATCGAGTCATAATGATATTTTGCAGGAATTCCAGGAAGTAAGGTAAAGGTTTTTCCAGAAATTTTCCGGAAACTTAACATGAGAATTCTGTCAGATCATTTCTGACGGCGTCAGGCCTTACAACCTGACGGCGTCAGGCCTTACAACCTGACGGCGTCAGGTTTTAATTTTCTGAAATTTTTGAAAGTTTTGTTTTCATAAAAAGTTTTTATTAAATCTCTAACTTATAAACTCCAGGAATCTGCAAAATAATCATTCCACAAGCATTATATCCTTATACAGATTTATCCCGCCGATGTTATGCAGGTTTTCTTGTTTGTTTTCTCAGGATTAACAGGTTATTTTGGACAAGGAGATGTATGTGGAATCAAGCTTTTGGCGATGCTTTAGTCTCGGAGCTTCTACATTCTCTTGGAAGAAGATCTAACCATGTTACCCCTTTATCCACCGAGCGAATCAGGGGAATATTTGATTTCATTCTTTTACCTTATTTACTTTTACATCTTATTATTTGAACATTGGGGACAATGTTCATCTTAAGTGTAAGGGGGGGGGGTAAAGTACGATACTTTAGAGAATGCTATTACGCTTGATTTTTCGTTTGTTTAATGGTAGATGTGTAATAAAACTGAGAGAAATACCTGTTAAGGCAATTTTAGTGCCAAATTTAAAATTTTTTACAACATATAGGAGTGAAACTTTGGTCTTAATGAGCGTCTCATGGATAGGAGTTATATGACTAGCACAAAACCGTACCACTAAAAAATTTTCCACCCCCAAATATGTGAGGTTCGCCCCTAGAATTGGTAGGAAAAGCATTTATGCTATGATGTGTGTACTGGTAGCACTTAGATTCTAGAACTTGCGTTAGGACCATTCCGAGGCCACAAGTGAGACTACATTCGTGTAGTTAGATTTACTACATGATAAGAGGCATTAGGATTAACCCATTGTTTTACACCTGTGTTTTTGTTATAATTACATTGGCTACATTGGTCAAGTAATTCTCCCACACCTTTTGTGTTGTACTCATTTTTAGTACACGATACCCCTAGTACACCCCTCAGAGCCTATCTTTTCATTTCTAACTTTAAGCATTTTACTTAAAGTAAGAATTTGTTTACACCCCACTTAAATGTACACCCAAATCGCCTTAGCCTACCTTGTATGCACTCATTTTTAGTGCATTATTGTGACAAAATTTGTTTAAACCCCAAGTTAATTATCTAATTGATTACATGGTTGCTAAGTCGAGTCATATCCTTGTACATATTGTTTTGGGAAGATTGGGACTCATGGGTAAAGTACTAGTGTAATGGAGTAATGGGGAAGAACAACATTATTACCCCCATATGTGCTAAATATTTTAAAAGTACTCCAAGTGTTTCGATTATCTTAATTCGAGTCGATAGAATAGTAATTGTAAAGTTATGTAAAAGTTCAAGTGTAAGGGGAGAACCGAGGCCCCTATGATGTATTATTTTGGATGGTAGGGCAAGAGTGTATGAAAAAAAAAATCGAAAAAATCAAGAAAAATACAAAAAAATGAGAAAAAGAAAAGTAGAAAAAACATACGGACTACCATCCCGTTTCATTTTATGTTTATTTTATGTTTTTGTTATTTCTTTCATTAGCTTAAGTCGAGTCTAGTCTTGGCTTAGCAACGCCATATTGTACATGTAATTAATCAAGATCTTTAACTCGCCACCAGTAAAATATCCTTTATCCAACAAAACCGTGTTTATCATATCCCTACATCTTAGGTGCTTACGCCTAGTGGAGGAGGTTTTTGATCCTTTCCCAAGCCTATGGTAATCTATTTGCTATGACAGGTAGTGAGAGATATTATTCATTTTCATTTATGAGATATACTTTTATGACACCTGAGAGATGTGAGTATCTAAACACTACTTGTGAGGTGCTAGTGTGTAATCTCCGTGCTTATTATGATTAAAGTGGAACGACTATTTGTTGTAATTACTTTTATATTAGCGTTAAATGACCCCTAACTTGTATTTTGATTAGAATAAAAGCGCATTTGCTTGAGGACAAGCAAATCTCAAGTGTAAGGGTATTTGATGAAGCGAAAAGTGTACCGCTTTTAGGGGGTCATTTAAGCCCTAAATCGTATTTATTTGATCAAATATTGCCCTAAATCGTTCCTTTTGTCATTTTAGGTACTTTGGAGAAGAAATCTGGAAAAGAAAGCATTTTGGACGTTTTTGGAGCATAAAAGTGAAGAAAACGACAAAGTCTCTAAATCTGCTGGAAAAGTACCTTTGACGGCGTCAAGCCCTAGTGTGACGCCGTCAGCCCTTGATAAGCCAGAGAGGATTTTGGAAGATTAAAGGGGGACGACGTCAAGAAGGTCGTCAAGCCTTGATAAGCCAGAGAGGATTTTGGAAGATTAAAGGGGGACGGCGTCAAGAAGGCCATCAAGAAACCCTAACCGCGGCGAGGTGACGGCGTCACGACCCAAAGGGTGACGCCGTCAGATCTGTTTTCCTATATATACTTTCATAATTTTTAGTCATTAGTGTGCAACTTTGTGAGGAGAAACCCTAAGACAATTTTTCTGCCATTTTTAAGGGTTTTATACCCTTGGATCTCCCATGTTCAATTGAAGATAAGTAATCAATTAATCATTCAATATGTCTATGTGTTGTTTGATTATATCTTGTTCTTGTCTTTTATTTAACATGCTAGGCTAGATTTATCTTGTGTTTGCTTAGATCTAATGAAACCTAACTATTGATTATTGGTTGTTGGTGTGTTATTGATTGTATTGGATGATTGTTTATCGATGTTAGGCTTAAGAAAACTGGCTAACCTCCTATACGGTAACTTGCTTGAACGTCTTAAGAAACATGAACCAATGCGTACTAAGGTTTTTATGGTTGTATTTAATGCATGAGCGAATTCTAGTGATCCCATGTTAGGAGCTTCTTAGCCGGCTCGACATAGGAGTGAAGTAGGAGCTTGTAGAGTTGGGGAAGTACGTACGCCACCCCACGATTGGTATTAAGGAATACACCCGTCATCCACGCAATTAATACACACTAATCAACCAGTAAAAGATAGTTAGGGAGTAAGGAAATCTAAGTAAACACATTTCTCTCCATATAAGTTTCACAACCTTTTTATTTTCAGTTATTTTATTTTAATTGCATTTGTAGTTATTTGGGTTAGTTGACTAGCAACTAAGTCCGCCCACTCCTTCAAACCCGAGATTTTACTTGCTTTTATAAAAAAATATAAAAATACAAAAAAGAATCTTCCCTCACCCTTAGACCTATTAGAGTAGTTTTTCAATTCTAACGACACTATTCCCCTAGAGAACGATCAATCCCCCGGTACTTGCCACTACACTATACTACATCGGTCAGGTACACTGCCTGGTGGGGATTGCAAGCCTCTTGAGATCCCTCGAGAGGTAAAACCTGTTGTAAGGTCGCAAAACCACGCATCAGTGTCAACGACTATTTAAACTCTTTAACAATACTTTTTACATTACTAAACGCTTATTAATATTAGTCCTTACATTAAACTTTTAAGAGTGGGAAAAAAACTATGTATCAAGCTTTACTCAATCTGCTCTTTAACTTTTCTCTAAAAGACCCATAAAAATTAACCCATTTACAAAAAGAAGGCGTAGAAGTAGCCACCTATAGTTTAAAAAACCAATCCCATACAGCCCTATATAAGCATAATCAATGAGAAATAATTTTGCAATTTCATTAAGCAATTATTTCACATTTCAGTAAGCAAGAAGTATGCAGTTTAAATAAGCGATCCTAGACAACCCCGGGCAATTTCATTTAGCAATCCCATGCAGCACCCCTATGTAATTACCTATTAATATACTAAACGCTTGTGAAAACTTAAATAAACGATTAAGCACATACTTAATATAAGTTTTCTGAACCGTTTTTGGACTCTAGATTGTTTAGACCTTGATCTAGGATAAGCTATGATAACTACAATGATAATATTGGCGGAATATTCAAATGAAAGAATCAATACTATCACAACAAGGTTTTGCCAAACTTTCTCTTGGTTATAAAATCAGCCCCAATGCTATGTGATCAAGGTCTGGCTTGTTCTTTCAGACAACAACATGTATAGCCCACTCTTCTGGTAAGCTTCTCAGAAATTTTGAGTTCAAATCTTCTTGAGGTATTTCAACCCCAAGAATAGCAAGTTGGCTCACAATATTCTGAAGCCTATTAAACATGTGGTCAAGAGATTCATTGTTGGTAGAGGAGAAGTTTTCAAACTGCTGCTTGAGCAGAGTCTTGTGGGTTTTCTTGGTGGCTTCATTTCCACCATATCTGGCAACAATAGCTTCAAATAATGACTTGGCATCTTTGAACTTGCTGAAGTTTAAAAGTTGATCATTGGGAATGGTTATCATCAGCATGCTTCTTGCCTTTAGATCATTTTTCTTCTTTATTCTGTCTTCTACAGATGTTGGGTGCATATGCAGAGTTGTCACCACTTTGCCATCCACTGTTGATGTAGTGGTTATAGGCTGGTAAGAGTTTCCATCTTCAATAATTTCCCAAAGTGAATAGTCTTGCACTTGGAAATATTTCTCTATCCTCAGCCTCCACATCTCAAACTCATTCTGTTTGAGCATGGGTAATTTTGCAGCAACATTTGTCTGAATAGATTCAACGTCCATTTTTTCTTCTTCTTCTTCTTCTTCTAAATCAAATATATCAACCTGTCTCTGATACCAACTATGAGGGGTTCGATACACTTGAAAGGATGTTAGTCCTTTGTAACTTTGTGTATATGATATGTTTGTGTTAATATGATTAAGTATGCGGAATCTACTTAATCACACTTAGAAGGTTATTTGGATATGGAAATGGAACAGTTATATTTGTTGTTGAACAATGAACAAAGAAAGTTTATCACCAAACGATTCAATATTATTCAAAATAATACGAGTGATCTTCACTATCATTAGGGTTACAAAACCTTTAATCTTAATGTTTCTATGACTTGTGATATTGTTGTGTTTTTTCTTTTTTTCTTAACAGATATTCAAGTTCTATTCTTTGCACAAATCTTAGTTATACTATATCTAGTCTAAGATCTCCCTTTTATACAAAACAAAGGAGATCATTAAAATATTGTCAAGTCTAATCGAACACATGCTTGAGTGTGTCAGTCATTAAGATACAACATGTATCTGTGTTTACAACTTGTTACTGAACACTTTGTCTAAAGATATTATCTACCGTGTATTGTTGACTATTATACACATAATATCTTTGTATTCTTATCCAACCAGCAGTAGAATACTTCAACAGTTATCCACTCAGTAGTAGAATCGTCTTCACCAGCAGCAGCATCATTCAACAGTAGAATATGTAACGCTAGCAGTAGAATCAAATGCACTAGCAGTAGAATGATACTTAGAGTATTTCTTTGAGCAGAACTGATCTTGTGAACATGTAATTTCCAATACTAATCCTCAGAACATTTAATTCCCAACAATCCTCCCCTAAACATGTGATTTCCCTTAATCAACATGTTTTTCTGAATTAAATGAGAATTGTGAAGATCTTTCAAACACTTCTTAGTTAGACCCTTGATCTGAGCTTCCCTTTGTTCTGTAAGACTAAATATCTTTCTCAGTAACTCATCTTCCATTTTCTTTTGACTTCAACAATATTAGTACCTATCTTCAAGCTTTAAACAAAGCCTAAAAGATGGTGCAATTTCCTTGGATGGAGGAATTATAAGAGGCAATGGTGCTGTGTATCTTGGATGCTTGTTTCAACAAGTGAAATCATCTATCAGCATGTCTTTGCAAGTGATGAACAAACGTAGTGAACTGAAATTGAAACTGAAAGAACCTAGATAGAACTTTCTCCTTTGGAATGCTTCATCCCTTCTGAATATATATAATACTCCAGAATCAGCTCTATTCTTGTCATTTTCAACCTCCATGTCATCATCTTGTATGCTCTTATCTTTTCCTCCCTTACATTTGGTTAATATTCCTTTCTTGGGCTTTATTTCCTCCCTTGAGATATTTCCTCCCCTGAGATGCAAATAACATTTTATCCTCCCCTGTTTGGAAGATCTCTCACCATCATCCCATCATCATCTGATCTACCAATGTGAACTTGTTTTCAAACAATGTTGTACATGTAGCCATCAATTCCTTAAGAGTATATGTGCTGCCCTCATCACTTCTAGGTGTGTTAACTCCTATGAGAGGAGATTCATGGGGCATTAACTCATTATCCATCAATGGATGGTTTTGCTGAGTCCCTTTGAAAATCCTTTTTAAGAAACTTTTGACTTAGCAGTATGTTCATGATTTTATTATAGAAAAATCATACTGCTTTCAACCATTTTGAAGGGATTAAGTGTGTAACAGATACTTAATCAAGATTTCGGTTTAAAATAACATCTGGTTGTGTGAGAACCAATGTTTTTCAGTTATAAATAACTTCCTGTGTAAAGATAAACCTATTCAAAAGGCTTTCTTGACAGGGTTTCCAGCTCATAGCAATTGTTACCTCTAACACAAGAGTTAGATTCAGTTTTACTAGCTGTTCTTTCTATCAGATGTCCTTAGACTTGCTCATTATACTTAAAAGTATAAAATGATAGAAAGTGAGTTGAGTCAGTTACTATCTGACCAACTGAACCATCAATTCAATATGAAACATGATAACTAGGTTTCAAGAAAGAATTTTTAAAGAATCAATTAACTTAGGTGTTAACCTTTGTTAATGAATTCCCAAACTCAGTCCATCATAAACCTATTATGTTAGCAACTGATATCATTCTGCTGCTTCCATTTCACTTGAAACTTCTTTTGTTCAATGTTCATACCTGAAAATGTTAGTCCAAAACCAAGAAACAAAATGCAAAGCATTTGTCTTATAGCAGCATTATAAATATGACTAACAAAATGAACTTAAACAAATAAAAATTTATACTAGCAGTACAAACTTTTCACTAACAGTAGTAACTTATAAAGCCAGCAGTACAATCAAAAATTTATATACAAAAACACATAGTTTTAAATCATTGAGGATTAAGCATCCCAATACTTGCTACCAAGTATTGAAACCTTCCAACATCAAAAGCTTTTGTAAGAAGATCTGAAAAGTTGTGATCAGAATCAATTTTAAGAACTTGAATTAACTTTTTCTCATTACAGTCTCTAATAAAATGATGTCTTATTTCAATGTGTTTTGTTTTAGAATGTTGCACTGGATTTTTAATTATGCAAATTGTACTACTATTATCAATATGTATGACAGTGTTCATAAAATTGTACCCATAGTCAAGAAGTTGGTTTTGAAGCCATAGGACTTGACCACAGCAACTTGCAGCAGCTACATATTCAGCTTCAATCGTTGAAGTAGCCACAATTGTTTGCTTCTTACACTGCCATGAGATAAGTCTACACCCAAGGAATTGACATCCTCCAGTTGTTGACTTTCTGTCCAAGCTCGCACCAGCATAATCACTATCCGAAAATGCTACCAAGTCAAAAGGTGACTCTCTAGAATACCATAGACCCAACCTAGGCTGACCCTTGAGATATCTAAAAATCCTCTTGACTGCTGTTAAATGAGAAACCTTTGGAGTTACTTGAAATCTTGCACAAGCACAAACAGTGAACATGATGTCAGGTCTTGATGATATGAGATACATCAAAGAGCCTATCATAGATCTGTAAGTGTGTATATCTACATTGTCTCCATCTAAATCTTTAAGAAGTGGCTTCTCAGAGTCCAATGGTGTGCTTGCCACTTTTGAATCAGCAAATTGAAATTTTCTAAGTATCTCTGCAACATATTTATCTTGACTAATAAATATGCCTTCACTAGATTGCTTAACTTGCAAACCTAAAAAGAATGTAAGTTCCCCCATGGAACTCATCTGAAACTTATCATGCATAAGCTTCTCCAACTCCAAACACATGTCCTTCCTTGTAGATCCAAAGATGATATCATCCACATACACCTGAACTAGCAAAAGATCACTTTTGTGCTTCTTGATGAATAATGTCTGATCAATCTTGCCTCTTTGAAATCCATTTTCTAATAAGTAGGAAACTAGTGTTTCATACCATGCTCTTGGTGCTTGATGAAGGTCATAAAGAGCCTTAACTACTCTGTACACTTTTTCTGGATGTTCAGGATCAATGAACCCTGGAGGTTGTGAGACATACACCTCTTCTTCAATAGTACCATATAGAAAAGCACTCTTGACATCCATTTGATAAACTGTGAAGCCTATAAATGAAGCATAAGCTAAGAAAAGCCTAATTGCCTCAAGTCTTGCTACTGGAGCAAAAACCTCATCATAGTCTATACATTCTTCTTGTGTGTACCCTTGGGCTACTAATCTAGCCTTATTCCTAATCACTATGCCTCTTTTAACCCTTTTATTCTTGAAAACCCATCTAGTGCCAATTACCTTTACATCTTTAGGTAAATCAACTAGCACCCAAACCTTCTGAATCTTGAACTGAAGAAGCTCCTCTTGCATAGCTTCTACCCAGCTTGAATCATCTAGGGCTTTAAGAATGTTCTTTGGTTCTGCTTGAGAGAGAAAACATACAAACAAGCAAGAGTTTGAAAACTCATGCTGCTTTGAAGCATAAAGGGCATCAAGAAGCCCTTGTTGGTCTGAAGACATCAGTTGTTGCCTTGTCTTCACACCTGATTGTACATCTCCAATCACATTTTCTAGGGAGTGGACTTTGTGAATCCTGGTGTGTGGAGTAGAAGAAACTTGATAGTTAGGTGAGGTATTGCTCAAATCCACCTCTTCAACTGAGAAATCTGCTTCATTTGAGTCTGAAGGGCCAGCAGTAGAAACATTTGGCTCAGCAGTAGAAAAATTAAGCCTAGCAGTAGAATGCTCTGTCTCAGCAGTACTATCATCAGTAGAAACATTCTCTTGTTCCTTGGTTCCATCTTTCTTGTGTTCATCTTCAACATCTTCTTTAGCTTTACCAGAAGAAGATTCATCATTTGTTGAAGTTGAAGCCACACTAGTACTTATTGGCATCCATACATGATCTTGATTTATCTCCTTGTCTAACCCTGCCTCATTTGTTGTTTGTGAACCTAAAAAATCATTAGTTTCTGCAACAACAGGCACATAATTCATAGAATGGGTTAGTGACTCAAGATCAAATAGCCAATTAGGACCTTGACCTGCTACATTGGATTTATTCTCTAAAAATTCTACATGCAGGTTTTCAACTACTCTTCTAGTTCTCAAGTTGTATACTCTAAAAGCTTTGCTATTAAGGGAATATCCAACTAAGAATCCTTCATCTGCTTTGCCATCAAACTTTCCAAGATGGTCTAAGGTATTTAGAATTGTCACATGACATCCAAAAGGTCTAAGAAATCCTATTGCAGGAGTTCTACCTCTAAAAAGCTCATATGATGTCTTATTGTGAGATTTGACAACCAAAACCCTATTTTGAACATAGCAAGCAGTGTTGATTGCTTCAGCCCAAAAAGTGATAGGCAACTTAGAGTCGGCTAACATGGTTCTAGCAACTTCTATGAGTGTTCCATTTCTCCTCTCAGCTACTCCATTTTGCTGAGGAGTTCTAGCTACACTAAATTCTCTCTTAATACCTTTTTCCTTGCAGAAGTCATCCATAAATCTATTCTTAAACTCTGTCCCATTATCACATCTAATGACTTTTACTCTTTTGACTACTAGGTTTTCTATTTGTGTAATAAATGTCTTAAGAATGCTAGAAGTCTCATCCTTAGTAGCTAAAAAGAAAACCCATGTAAATCTACTATAGTCATCAGAAATAACTAGACAGTATCTTTTATGCATCATACTACTAACAAAAGTAGGTCCAAATAAGTCCATATGAAGCATAAACAATGATTGATCAATAGAGTTAAAAATTTTGGGCTTACAAGTGGCTTTGTTTTGTTTGCCTTTAAGATAAGCAATGCATGTTTGGTCATTTTCAAATTGTTTTTGAGGTAAACCTCTTACCAAACCATTCTTAACAATCTGATTTATGGTTTTGAAATTTATGTGACCAAGCCTTTTATGCCATAACATAGATTCATCCAATGTGGCCTTTGCAACTAGACAAGTAAGTGCCTTTTTAGGAACAATCTTCTTCATATCAACACTATACATGTTGCCCTTTCTTGGAATTCTAAGAAGTACTTGACTTTCATCAGGCAGCTTAAAATCAGAAGAAAGTACAAGACATTCAGTATCAGTAAAAAGAACTTCGTTCTTTTTGTCACACATTTGTGAGACACTAAAAAGATTATACTTTAGCTCTTGCGCATAGTACACATCTTCAAAGTCTAATTTACCAGTTTTAAGAGTACCTTTACCAGTAATTTTGCCACCGATACCACCTCCAAAGGTAACATAGACTCCATCTAATGTTTGAAAATCAGAAAGATAGGACTTTTCGCCTGTCATGTGCCTTGAACACCCACTATCTGAATATCCTTGATCTTCATGATCTGTTAGTGAATGTTCCTGCACACAAATAAGGGAATTAGTTTCCTTGGGGAACCCAAGCCATTACTGTCTTGGATTTGCCATGTGCATCAATGTAATTAAATCTTTTGAGAATAGTTGATGCACCATTAGATTTGAGAAGTTTCCAAATCCAACATGCTGAGGCCTTAACAGCATTGGCCTTCTTTTCCCTAGCAGTAGAACCCTCTGGTTTCCAAATTTGTTTTAGTGAAACTGCTTTTGTTGGAAAAGGTCTCTTAGTAGTTGTTTGTGCATGTTTGAAAGATGTTTTTGCACTTTGTACTGCTGGTTTAGGGTAAACAGAGTAAAAAGGTCTAGTAGTAGAAACTGCTTGTCTAGAAGTAGAATCTTTTGGTCTAGCAGTAGAAACTGCTTTTGGTCCCGACTTTGATGAAGCTGCTCTGGGGTTGTTCTTGTGAAATTAGAGTGACTTTTAGGAGTTTACCTTTTTAGATTCACCCTAGTTTTGGAATACCCAGATACCCTTTGGTTGCAGAAAGCTGCAAGATGGTCAAATTCTCCACATACAAAACAAGCTTTGTTAAAGAAGTCAAATTCATCACCTAGTTGGTAAGACTTAAGGCCATTCCAATTCCTTTGGTTGCCTTTAGGCTTGTTTGTGGTTCTGTATTGTTCACAATATCTAACTGGTTGCCTAACATGTTTAATGTTGGAATTAGGCCTATCAGTTTTTAGTTTGACTATCTTAGGAACACTTTTTCCTGCTTTCTTAACCACTTCAGGTTTAGACATAACATGTTCATCTTCATCATCATCAGATACCCAGTCTTCAATGACTACTCTATCTGATCTTCTATCAGAGGACACCTTGTCCTCAGGAAGTGAAGTTTTACTTAAACTTTCACTTACTTTCTTAGGTTCATCAACAACTAGCTTTGTTTTTGGCTGTACACCATATTGTAGCTCTGGTTGTTGAAATTCAGCTACACCTGAAATTTCTAGGTCAATCCTTGGGGGTTTAGGGATTCCTCTGTAAGGGGGTAGGACAGCATTATATCCTATCCCTGACTTGGCTCTATTAATCACTTGACATTCTCTCATGTTGGTTAAACCTCTAGAAGCATGTTCTAGTGTTTGTGTAGTCAAGTGATCCTATCATAAGCCTCTCTCAAAAGCTTGATCCTATCATAAGCCTCTCTCAAAAGCTTAATTTCAGCATCTCTAAAGAATATGTCTTGTCTAAGAAGAGCTTTGTCATCAGAAAAAGCAAATTCATTTTGTTTGTAATGAATGATCTGCTTCTCTAGGGATTCTAAACCACATTTATAATCTACAAAGTCTTGTTGCGTTCTGCTTAGGACTTTCTTTTGGTCATTTTAATGTTTGATTAAAGTTTGTAGATCTGAAAGAGTTGTGCAAGTATTAGAACAAACTTTATGATTTTGTACCTCAGTAGAGAAAGCCATGAATGCCATCTGTGAAGAATCTTCTTCTACATTAGCCATGAAACTCCAATCAAAACCTAGCCCATCAATAGCTACCATAGCTTTTGAGTTTGGCTCAGAAACCTCCCTTGCTTTAAATGTGCTTCCAAAACCTCTGTTCTTGCTATCTTGCTGCCTTGGCCTTCTACATTCTCTTGAGAAGTACCCAATCATGTGGCAGTTATAGCACTATATCTTTGACTTGTCCAAACCAGCAGTATCATTGTTGCTGATTGTGAGCTTCTTCCCCGTCCTTTGATAGAACTTCTTAGCTCTCATGCTAAGAAGAGGAATTTGCCATTTTAGGTCCATTTCCTCCAGATCATCATCATTGATCTCTTGGAGGTCTTCATAAGTGAGCATGGACCCATCATTTTGACTTGTGAGAAATGCACAACAAGTCTTCTCATCCAAAATACCCATGGTACTGCTTGATGAACTAGCAGCACCAACACCATCAACAACTTTCACCTCTTCTCTTGGATTTGAGGTACTAGGAGTTGACATAAATGCCATGTTTCCAGTATTAGAACTAGTACCTCCATTTTTCTTCAAATCTTGTTCCACAATCTTAAAGTTGTTATACAAGTCTATTAACTCCGTTGCGTTTAAAGATAACATGTTCGTTCGTTCAAGTGACTACGAATTGACAAACACGTTGATATAAATAATGCCTAAAAACATTATCAATACTTATTCATATCTCTATGTTTTGATGATCACAAAATGTAAACTCATTAAACATAAACTTATTAAGTAAACAAGTATTTAGTTAGGAATATTCATTTCTACAACTTAATCACTTAAGGTATGAATAAACAAATGCCTAATGCATTGTATGATCAAAGGAACATTTTCTTAATCACTAGATTTTTTATAAAATGACCAAGACATTTTATATTTTTTAGAAAATCATTTTTGGTATTAAATAAAAATGTTTAATCCTTTATAAATTTATGAATTCAAATTTTCAACCAAAAATGGTAAAAATGTTCCAGAAAAACCTTCCCCACAAAAAGACAAATCTGAGCAACGTTCCAGTTGGGCGGCCCCCTTAATTTTACTAGGCGGCCCCCTTAATTTTAAGGGGACCGCCCCGCTCCTCTAGGTCCTCAGATTTGCCTATAAATACTGGTTCATCTCTGGACTTTTTTCTCACCTCTTGCACCCCAAACTTTCTGTTCTATTTCTCTCCTTATATCTTCCTAAATCCTTTGATCATACAATCTTAAGCTTTTGTTTCCAAGTGATTCAAGCTTCAATCATCCAAGTGCAAAGAGAAGAATACTTCTATCAATCAAGACTAGAAGTATTACAACTTAAGTATCATCTTGGTACCTAAGTTGCTTGTGTAGTAAACCTTGAAATCATTCATTCATTTATGTATAAGGTGTGTATATTAGGTGTGTACATAAGTGATTAGATTTGTGTAGTAAGTAGAGAAGAAGTAGTATAAGTAGTGGTGTTGTAAAGTAGTAGTGTAGAAGTGTTGTAAAGTGGTGAAGAAGTTGTGGTGTGAAGAAGTGGTGTAGCCATCATAAAGAAGCCGTAAGATAGTGAAGAAATAGAAGTAGCTAAGGAGTGAAGAAATACAAGGTGTGTAAGAAGCTTAGCAAAGGTGTGAAGAAGTAGAGACGCGAAGGAGAAGTACTAGGAAGTGAAGAAGTAGTGTATAGTTGTAAATTAGATTGTAGTTGTGAATTAGTTGTGGTGTGTAGTATTTGTGAGTAGTTGTGAAGAAGTTGAGAAGCCGTCGTGAAGAAGTCGTGAAGCCGTTGTGAAGAAGTCGTGAAGCCGTCGTGAAAAAGTCGTGAAGCCATTGTGAAGAAGTTGTGAGTAAGTCGTGAAGAAGTTGTGATTGATGTCGTGAGATTGGTTCTAGCTACTATTATAACTCGACATTTAGCTTTGTGTCGTTAAACCGGTGTAAGCAAAAGTTGTGTAAGGTTTTCTCCGCCATAAGGGAGCTTGTTGAAGTAGTGAAGAAAACTCTCGAGCTAGGTGCTCAGGGAGTGGAGTAGGGCAAGGAAGGTGTCCTTGTAGCCGAACCACTATAAATCCCTCGTGTCTCGGTTTGATCTTTCCATCTCTTACTTATTTCCTTATTTATATCGTAATTACTTTCATACACATAGGCATATATAATTGTTAGTATTACTTAGAAGTTGATTTCACATAAAGATCAATTTAGAACTCCATTCATAAAAACAAAACCTTTATAACTAATCTAAAAAGGATACACATATAACTAATAATTTTGTTCAAGTATTTGTTTTCACAAACAACTTGAAGTTGAGTTTTTAAAAGTAAATAAAGTTTTCAAAATAAAAGAAACACGACGGAAAACTATTCAACCCCCCCCCCTTCTAGTTTTCCACAATTGGTATCAGAAGCCACGTCAATCAAGATCTTTAAAATATACTATATTTTAAAACTTGAGTCGATCTATGGAATCCGAAAGATATTTAGAAGGGGAATCTATACAAAAACCACCGCTTTTTGAAAACTATACTTTTCTTGAATGGAAAAATAAATTTGAAAATTATGTGAAATCAATTGATCTAGATCTTTGGCATGTCATTTCGATTGGTGATTTTCAACCAACAAAAACAGATTTTGAAAGTCAAGCAAAAACAGATTTTGAAAGTCAGAATGATTATTTCAAAACAAAGAATGACAAAAATAATAAAGCTAAAATAATTATTTATAAAGCTTTGCCGGGAGTTGAATATGAAAGAATATTCTTCTGTCAAACGGCAAATGATATTTGGAAAAATCTCTTAAACTTTCATCAAGAAGAATGTCAAGCCAAAGACGAGGAATTTGATCTTGTACATGAATTAGTTGTCCTAGAAAATTTGATAGATAATCATTTAGATAAAATAAATACATGTGCTACTAGTTCAAATGTTTTTAATGAAGGCATTAATGACGAAGACTACATGGATCAACTCCGAAGTGAACTTAATTCAAAATCATGGAGTGACACAGACAAAGAAGAAGATTACTATCCGGTATGTGAAGAATCCAAACTAGATAAAACTCCAAATAAGGTACAATCCGAAACCGAACATTTTTGCTATGATCAATTCATTTTAGAATTTTCAAAATTAGAAAATGAGTTTAAACATTTTTGCAACATAGATCTAAAAACTATTTCTAAACATGAATCATCAAAAACTTTTGAAAGTAATTTTGAAAAAGAAATAATTTTAGAGGATAAAATGTCTAGACTTGAAAGTAATATTGAAATTGATCTAGAATGCAAAACATGTCAAGAACATAAGCATAAAATTAAAAAGATTAAATGAAAGAGCAAAAATATTAGCTAAATTTGAAGAAAGTTCCAAATCTCTTAAATACCTACTAAGTTGTCAAAAGTCATTCAAAGATAAAACCGGTTTAGGATTTAGTTCGGATAATTCTTCAACAAGTAAATCAAAACAAATCAAAATTGAAAAACCTAGTAGAGAAATTTAGATATAAGGCTATTTACTGTGATTATAATTAATATAAGTCAAGAAATCCATTGTTTGTACATCAAAACAAACTATTAAGGAATTCTTGTACTTCTTGGCGACATCCTCACCATGTGCATACAAATGCAATGGATGTCTTCAACTAACCATCTCGGACCCATGAGAATCTGGGTACCAAGCTGTTTTATTTGATTAGGTGATGAACGCACAAAGGAATGATACTTAATCTTACGTCAACCTAATCACATTCGAATCGTGCGTGTGAAGACTAATGAATCATCAAATCCTGAACCACACTCAATATCTCACGTAATAATCCATCTCAAGAAATAGCTAATGGCGTAGTGAAATATTAATGGTACTGGTTGAAAGAGCATGATGTGGTTGCATTTGAGACGTGAATGTCTCAACAAAAAGACGTCACATACATCAAGGCTAAGACATCTAATATGTCATGTACAAGACATGTTCGGGTCAAGCCGCTTTGGTCTTATAAGGCGTTAGAAGCATGCTGTGATATACTTTCATGCCGTGGTTATATTGAAGACTCATCTACCATTCACTACCTCATTTACCATCCTGGATATTATGAAGAAAAGCTGGACATAAGGTACGTTCTCTTTTTAAATTTCATGAATAGTTACGTCATACATATAGTTGTGTTAATAATTGCTTTAGGATATGCTTAGTTTGATAGGTTGTCTTGCCTTTACACTGTTAGTTATATCCTAGTTACGATTTAATTAGAAACCCTTTAGTCAGCCTCTTGAGCATTAAATGTAGTATTCACTGTCAAACTCATTGTGCGTTCGCAAATTGAATATGGAAATCTTCCATGTCCACTTGTAGAGAACTTATTTAGATAAAGCATGTAAAGTGGATTAATTGTCAACATGGAAGTAGGATTAGATATATCACAATATAACATATGGATGAAGTAAACTCTTGTAGACTATGGCATTAAGTTAGATAATGTGCGGAGCCATATTAGCATATATCCCACTCTCGCATCAAATAGAATTTAGTCATCACTTTTGTATGATCACAGGATATGTAGAAAGGGGTAGCATGCGTCAATAGCCTTAACCAATTTCCATGAGCATAATTTTTTTTAGTGGTACTTGTTCTTAAATATGCAAAAACTTCACATTTTGGAAAAATGATTTTCAAAAGATTATGACATCTTTGTATTTAACATCCCACCTTTCTTCCAAACTTTTGTCCATAGTTACGTGTTTATCAAAGTCAAAGATTGGAAAAATATGTTTTCTTTCCTCATAAAAACATTTTGAAATAAAACCAAATCTATTTTA
Organism: Artemisia tridentata subsp. tridentata; assembly: GCA_021014915.2. NCBI lineage: Eukaryota > Viridiplantae > Streptophyta > Magnoliopsida > Asterales > Asteraceae > Artemisia > Artemisia tridentata. The sequence goes on from CP139506.1 coordinate 356,897,296, forward strand.
TTAAAATTTCTGTTCACACCCACACAAAAACCTACTTTCAAACATTGTTGAATAATGCCAAAAACACTTATTTAAATCATGCATGGTGATCTCATATTTGTCATCTATATTTATGTATATGACATTTATAAGAGAACTAAATCAAATAAAAAAAAAACCATTGTTTACCCATTAAGATCTTAATTGGTATAAGTCTAAAAGTCAATGCTATCACAACTTCTCAATCCTTAGCACATAGACACTCATTAGGATTAATTAACTAGCTTATTTCCTAAAAATGATATTATGTGTTACTTGGTGTTATACATTGCTTCTTCTTGCTTATATATATATATATATATATATATATATATATATATATATATATATATATATATATATATATATATATATATATATATATATATATATATATACATTTTGCTTGCTCATTAAGTAGGTTGGATGCTAGATATAAATACTTAATGTATTTTAATTAATATGCTTTGCATACATAAAGTATTAAATGATAAATTGCCTCAAAGAGTTGAACTTGCTTGAAACTTAACCCAAAAACACAACATTTTCTACAAATTTCTGCCAAAAACCCATTTCTGGTAACCTGGAAATCAGCTGATGGGCGCCCCCCTTAATTTACTAGACGGCCCCCTTAATATTTAAGGAGACCGGCCCCTGATGGTCGGGGAACACTGTTTTCTTTTTCACTTTTCAGCCCATTTTATCCTACACTTCTCAAAACTCACAAACATATTTTGTCCTAAACCACCCACCAAAATTTACCTTCCTCAATCACACCATTCTTACACTATAAATACCTTTCTCCATCATTAATGCTCATTCATCCATCATTAGTGCTCATTCATCCAAACATGTCATCTCCCAACAACCCAAGATACAAACCTTCAAGAGTTGCTAAAATCTCCGTAAGGCCCGTTTGGAGAAGAAAGCTTGACACTTGTCACAACACCAACTCAACAAATGATGTTGTCTAAAACCAACCAACACCTAAGTCTCATGAACCCCTTCACAAACATAACCAATCATCCACCCTTGCTCCCAAAAATACACCTCCATCTTACCCACATGATTCATATGGAGAGCATGATCAATCCCAAAACAATAATCCCAATCTCACTCACACCATCCCACATCTTGCTCAATCAACCAATGCACCATCTAACCCACTCACCACTCTTGGAATATCCTCATCCTCCATATCTCCATCCTCATCCACTCATAATTACCCAAGCTCACATATGTCTCCACCACCAAGAGTATCACCACCACCTCCCACCAACTCACATGTCACCCCTATGTTACATGTTCAAACATCCATCCCAAATGACAACCATAGTCCACCATCATCACCTCCCTCCGAACACTTGAAGTTCATTGAAGAACTCAAGGAAGCCCATGAGCTTAGTGCTCTTCTTGCCCTACACCTTGCTCAACGCAACTTAGATCAACCTCCATCTAGCTCTCCTTCATCACCCCACAACTTGAGTCAAATTGAAAGACATGTCAACAATTGTCCTTGTTGCATCTTTCTCCAAAAACAAACCATTGCATTGAATGAGCACTTCACTTGGATTGAGTATCTCCTCACAAAATCTAATCCAAATCTCTTACTTGAACAAAATCAAAACCATCAATCCACATGGTCCACTCCAAACTCTCCACCACCAAACTCACCAACATCCATTCACCCAAAAACATACCTCCATTAATCCAACACTTTCACCCTCACTCAACCACCTCCATTTCAAACACCTCATCATCAACCATCTAAGCATTCTATATGCTTATAAATTTTTATGTTACAAGCAAGATGGCTCTCTTTGGCAATTTAGGATTTTCTACTTATTGTATGCTCTAAGCAAAATAAATGTTGTATCAATGATTATGCTTTTCACATAATCATTTTAAATTAATGCATGTTTTATTTCATGTCCTTAATATTTGATTGCTATATTTGTTGCTTTTACTTTTATTATTATTATTATACATATATGCTTGTGCTTCTAATATTTTTCTTACAAAGTATTCCATATCTCGATTCTTTGGTGCCCTCAAACGAGGGGGAGTATACATCAAGGGAGAGCTCTTAGTTGAATATAGTTGGCATAACCTTTTTGATTTTACAAAAAGGGGAAGAAGTGAATGTAAACTCGCTAAATACTTGTCCAAAAAAAAATATTTTGGATTTAATGAGTTTAAGTTTTGTAATCATCAAAAAGGGGGAGATTGTTGATATAAATAATGCCTAAAAACATTATCAATACTTATTCATATCTCTATGTTTTAATGATCACAAAATGTAAACTCATTAAACAAAACTTATTAAGTAAACAAGTATTTAGTTGGGAATATTCATTTCTACAACTTAATCACTTAAGGTATGAATAAACAAATGCCTAATGCATTGTATGATCAAAGGAACATTTTCTTAATCACTAGATTTTTTATAAAATGACCAAGACATTTTATATTTTTTAGAAAATCATTTTTGGTATTAAATAAAAATGTTTAATCCTTTATAAATTTATGAATTCAAATTTTCAACCAAAAATGGTAAAAATGTTCCAGAAAAACCTTCCCCACAAAAAGACAAATCTGAGCAACGTTCCAGTTGGGCGGCCCCCTTAATTTTACTAGGCGGCCCCCTTAATTTTAAGGGGACCGCCCCGCTCCTCTTGGTCCTCAGATTTGCCTATAAATATTGGTTCATCTCTGGACTTTTTTCTCACCTCTTGCACCCCAAACTTTCTGTTCTATTTCTCTCCTTATATCTTCCTAAATCCTTTGATCATACAATCTTAAGCTTTTGTTTCCAAGTGATTCAAGCTTCAATCATCCAAGTGCAAAGAGAAGAATACTTCTATCAATCAAGACTAGAAGTATTACAACTTAAGTATCATCTTGGTACCTAAGTTGCTTGTGTAGTAAACCTTGAAATCATTCATTCATTTGTGTATAAGGTGTGTATATTAGGTGTGTACATAAGTGATTAGATTTGTGTAGTAAGTAGAGAAAAAGTAGTATAAGTAGTGGTGTTGTAAAGTAGTAGTGTAGAAGTGTTGTAAAGTGGTGAAGAAGTTGTGGTATGAAGAAGTGGTGTAGCCATCATAAATAAGCCGTAAGATAGTGAAGAAATAGAAGTAGCTAAGGAGTGAAGAAATACAAGGTGTGTAAGAAGCTTAGCAAAGGTGTGAAGAAGTAGAGACGCGAAGGAGAAGTACTAGGAAGTGAAGAAGTAGTGTATAGTTGTAAATTAGATTGTAGTTGTGAAGTAGTTGTGGTGTGTAGTATTTGTGAGTAGTTGTGAAGAAGTTGAGAAGCCGTCGTGAAGAAGTCGGGAAGCCGTCGTGAAGAAGTCGTGAAGCCGTCGTGAAAAAGTCGTGAAGCCATCGTGAAGAAGTTGTGATTGATGTCGTAAGATTGGTTCTAGCTACTATTAGAACTCGACATTTAGCTTTGTGTCGTTAAACCGGTGTAAGCAAAAGTTGTGTAAGGTTTTTTCCGCCATAAGGGAGCTTGTTGAAGTAGTGAAGAAAACTCTCGAGCTAGGGGCTCGGGGAGTGGAGTAGGGCAAGGAAGGTGTCCTTGTAGCCGAACCACTATAAATCCCTCGTGTCTCGATTTGATCTTTCCATCTCTTACTTATTTCCTTATTTATATCGTAATTACTTTCATACACATAGGCATATATAATTGTTAGTATTACTTAGAAGTTGAATTCACATAAAGATCAATTTAGAACTCCATTCATAAAAACAAAACCTTTATAACTAATCTAAAAATGATACACATATAATTAATAATTTTATTCAAGTATTTGTTTTCACAAATAACTTGAAGTTAAGTTTTTAAAAGTAAATAAAGTTTTCAGAATAAAAGAAACTCGACGTAAAACTATTCAACCTTCCCTTCTAGTTTTCTACAAAACACTTAAAGGAGTTACTTTGTAGTGCTTAGTGTCTCATTGAAGATGAGTTTGTTGTCAAGAGACTGCGGTCTCCCTATACATGGGTATACGTTCGAAGTCAGTTTTAGTACAAGACATAAGACTCAAGGTTGGTTTAATCTACTTCAACATCAAATTGTTACTGATTGGTTTCCTTCATCAGTCATGAAGCCTATAGAATTGGAGATTCAAATGGTTAACATATGGGTTTCAGGGGAAGCTTAAATGTTCAGATGGTTAACCATTTATATGCTACACCAAGTTTTTACTGTTTATATTCTCTATTTGTTGATAACAAAAAGGGGAAGAGATATTGTGGTGGATGGCATAGATTAAGGGGAAGACAGTATGGTTTCATTCATGGTGAGATTTAGTTATCTCAATTTCTCTAATTCGTCTAGGGAAATTCGTACAAGAATGTGTTTGTTTTGTTATCATCAAATAGGGGAAGATTGTTGGGTTTTATATATTTCATAGATTTTATGATAAAAAACAAGAAGAATGAAACACAAGGATTACTGAAAAGATAAGCAAAATACACCAAGTAGATTCTATTGCTAGGCATAAAAGATTCTACTGCTAGAGTATTTTATTCTACTGCTAGTGTATTGTTGAAGTCTGCTCAGGTTATAACGAGCAGTACTAACTTAAGTTAGTACTGCTGGTTCAAAGAAGGTAGCAGTTAGTACTGCTTGTGCAAAGAAGATAGCAGTTGGTACTGCTAGTGCAAAAAAGCTACTGCTGAATGGATAACTAAGTGACTCATACTACTGCTAGATGGATATGTTTGAAAAAGATATTTGTGTATAAGAGTCAATTATATACGGTAGATAATATCTTTCATATGTGATCAGTCAACAAGTTGTAAACACAGATACATGTTGTATCTTAATGACTGACACACACAAACAAGTAGTAGACAAGACTTATCAACTCTGTAATGATCTCCTTTGTTCTATAAAAAGGAGATCTTACCCTTAGATAAAAAGTGTGGTTCGAAGTTAATCACCAGAGTGTCTTTGTGCTTCACTATGTGTTATCTGTGAAGACACCAGAATGTTTTATTGTTCTTAGAACTCAAAACACAAGTTGTGTTACAAATGTAAAACATCAAACAGTGAGTGTGTGGGAACATCAGACAAGGGGTCTGTTGTTGTTAGGTTTGTTTAGCCTCAAGGATCTTTGATCCCTGATTAGAGTGTAATCGTGCTATTCTTGATCACATAGCATTCGGGCTGATTTTATAACAAAGAGAAAGTTTGACAAAACCTTGTTGTGATAGTATTGATTCTTTCATTTGAATATTCCGCCAATATTATCATTGTGCTTATCATAGTTTACCCTAGATCAAGGTCTTAACAACCTAGAGCCCAAACGGTTCAGAAAACTTATACCATTTGTGCGAACTTTAATAAATGATTAAGCACATACTTAATATAAGTTTTCTGAACCGTTTTTGGACTCTAGGTTGTTTAGACCTTGATCTAGGATAAGCTATGATAAGCACAATGATAATATTGGCGGAATATTCAAATGAAAGAATCAATACTATCACAACAAGGTTTTGCCAAACTTTCTCTTTGTTATAAAATCAGCCCCAATGCTATGTGATCAAGAATAGCACGATTACACTCTAATCAGGGATCAAAGATCCTTGAGGCTAAACAAACCTAACAACAACAGACCCCTTGTCTGATGTTCCCACACACATTCACTCTTTTGGTGCTTTTACAATTTAACACACTTGGTGTTGTTGTAATTTGGAAAAACGAAGCACACTGATGATTAACTTCTAACCACACTTTTTATCTAAGGGTATGATCTCCTTTTTATAGTACAAAGGAGATCATTACAAAGTTGATAAATTTTGTCTAACTACTTGCTTGAGTATGTCAGTCATTAAGATACAACATGTATCTGTGTTTACAACTTGTTGACTGATCACATATGAAAGATATTATCTACCATATATAATTGACTCTTATACACAAAATATCTTTTCCATTCTTATCCATTCAGCAGTAGTATGACTCATTCCATCAGCAGTGTTTGATACACTAGCAGCAGCTTCTTTTGTCTAGCAGTAGTATCTTTACACTAGCAGTAGAATAAAATACACTAGCAGTAGAATCATTTATGCCTAGCAGTAGAATCTACTTGGTGTATTTTGCTTATCTTTACAGTAATCCTTGTGTTTCATTCTTCTTGTTTTTGATCATCAAATTTATGAAATATATAAAACCCAACAATCTTCCCCTATTTGATGATTACAAAACAAACACATTCTTGAACGAATTTCCCTAGACGAAGTAGAGAAATTGAGATAACTAAATCTCACCATGAATGAAACCATACAGTCTTCCCCTTAATCCATGCTACCACAATATCTCTTCCCTTTTTTGTTATCAACATATAGAGAATATAAGCAGTAAAAACTTGGTGTAGCATATAAATGGTTAACCATCTGAACATTTAAGCTTCCCCTGAAACCCATATGTTAACCATTTGAATCTCCAATTCTGTAGGCTTTATGACTGATGAAGAAAACCAATCATTACTAACTTGATGATGAAACAGAATAAACCAACCTTGTGTCTTATGTCTTGTACTAAAACTGACTTCGAACGTATACCCATGTATAGGGAGACCTCAGTCTCTTGACAATAAACTCATTTCCAATGAGACACTGAGCACTACAATGTAACTCCTTTAAGTGTTTGTCAATTCGTAGTCACTTGAACGAACGAACAAGTTATCTTTAAACGTAATGGAGACGTTTAAGATATGATAAGAACACAACCTTGAAAAATTCTACTTCATCTGCAAATAAGTAACAAATAACCTTCTTCGCCAATGAAAATAAAAACAAGCCTTTAATCTTTTAAGAACATAACCCAACAATCTTCCTTCTGAGTGTGTTCTTCCCCTTTGTGTGTGTAAACAGAGAACTCTTTGAAAGAAAACCAAAAATGAATTTTTCTCCTTTCTTCAACAAAAACCTTGTAACATCCTAAATCCAGAGCCCCCCGCTCTAATACCATTTGTGAAAAACTTTAAATAAACGATTGAGCACACACTTAATATAAGTTTTCTGAACCGTTTGGGCTCTAGGTTGTTAAGACCTTTATCTAGGGTAAACTATGATAAGCATAATTGTGAAAACTTTAATAGAGCTTATGAACACCACCTACTTATAAGTTTTCTGATCGTTTATGGGCTCAAGGTTGTTAAGCCTTGATCTAGGTGTGAACTATGACGAGCATGATGATAATATTGGCGGAATATTCAATGAAAGAAATAATACTATCATAACAAGATTTTTCCAACTTCACCGTTTGTTATTCCAACTAGCCCCAATGCTATGTGATCAAGTATAGCACGATTACAATCTAATCAAGGATCAAAGATCCTTGAGGCTAAACAAACCTAACAACATCAGACCCCATGTCTAATGTTCATCAGACCCCACGTCTGATGTTTCCACACACACTCGTTATGGTGCTTTACATTTTAACACACTTGGTGTTGTTGTAATATGTAAGTATGAAGCACCTTGGTGACTAACATCTAACCACACTTTTTATCTAAGGGTAAGATCTTCCTTTTATAGCACAAGGAAGATCTTTTACAATATGATAAGTCTTGTCATCTACTTGCTTTACATGTGTTAGTCATTAAGATACAACTTGTATCTTTGTTTACAACTTTGTTGACTGAACAAATATCTAGATATTATTTATAAGTGACTCATATAAATAATATCTTCTTCATCTTTATCCATCCAGCAGTAGTATGACTCATAGCAGCACCTGATACACTAGAAGACTTAACTGTGTAACCAGACTTAACGAGGAGACTTAACTGGGAGAAGACTTAACAACTCCTGCAACAGCTTCATTAGCGTATTTTGCTTATCATTTCAGTATTCTTCATGTTTCATTCTTCTTGTTCTGTGATCATCAAATCTATGAAAATATAATTCCCAACAATCTTCCCCTATTTGATGATTACAAAACAAACACGTTCTTGTACGAATTTCCCTAGACGAAGTAGAGAAATTGAGATAATTAAATCTCACCATGAATGAAACCATACTGTCTTCCCCTTAATCTATGCTATCCACCACATCTCTTCCCCTTTTTGTTATCAACAAATAGAAAAAGTATACAAATATGATCTTTACAACTACAAACTAATACTACACATCCAATCCATCCTTCTAATATCTCAAATTACCCTCCATTAAGTTTTCCGCACTAAAAATGAACTTGAGACAGTAAAATTTTAAACCATCAGTAGCAATACTAATCAACAGTAGTAAGAATCAATAACTTTCCCTGTGGTGATGCACATATATATTAAATGGTTAAACACTTGAACATTTAAGCTTCCCCTGAAACCCAACGGTTAACCATTCGAATCTCCAATTCTGTAAGCTTTTATGACTGATGAAGAAAAACCAACCATTACTAACTTGTTGATGAAGTAGAATAAACCAATCTTGTGTCCTCTATCTAGTACTAAAACTGACTTCGAACAAATACCCATGTATTAAGAGACCTCAATCTCATGACAATAAACTCATCTTCTTATGAGACACTGAGTAATACAACGTATCTCCTTTGAGTTTTTGTCATTTCGTAGTCACTAGAATTTGAATAGTACGAACAAGTTACCTTCAAAGCAAAAGGTATGATAAAACATAATTTTGAAAAATTCTACTTCATTTTCAAATAAGCAACAAATAACCTTTTGTCACCAATAATAACTTGATAAACAAGCCTTTAATCTTTTAAGAACATAATCCAACTCTCTTCCCTCTGAGTGAGTATTCTTCCCCTTTGTGTGTGTAAACCAAGAAAGAAAAACCAAAAATTCGACCATACCTCAACTATTTCTGCAGCAGTTTTCAACGATGCATATCTTGTAACCTAAGGCTCAGATTGAAGATCCCTCCTGTGAGAATCTACCTTGATATACCAAGAACCTCCAGTAAAAATTTCAGCCCGATCAAACGGTTAACGAAGGAGTTATCGTGTAAAACCCAAAATTTAAAAGCATGCAAAATGACCAAATTGCCCTTGAAACTTTAAAATTTAATTAAAACATATATAAAGCACCAAATTAATTTCAAACCTTTGGTATTGAGCAATATATGTAGTGAAATAATTTTGAGGCAACATTTTAACACATTGCAATGTACACAAAAATTAAATATCACCTACAAAATACTTGTATATACCGAAAATTATTTTATTTATTTAGTTATATTTAAAAATCATTTTAAAAAGAGATAATCATCAAGCTTAATTTGGAAACAATCAAAATTCCGGAAAATTGATTTTCTCAACCTTATTAGGCCGAATCTTAAGCCCTCCCCTCCCCTATATCACGGCTCTCATTCCTTTCCCAATTATAGTCCCATTCGAAACCCTAAAATAACAAACCAAAAATCCTCTCTTCTCCATCCGATTTTCTGGAAGCTGGTGGGTAATTTTCTAGTGATCATCAAGGTCCAAGGAAGCTAGGAAAAATAGTGGTGAGGTCGTGGATTCGTGGGTTCAACGTGAGGGTTTTCTTTTTGTCGAGTTGTTCATCGATAGGTACACAAATTCATACGACCTTTTCACACGTTCTAAAATTCGTTTGGTATTTTTCTCATGATCTTTACATCATATAAGACTCATATAAATTGGCTAAATCAAACCATGCATGTTTGTTTGATCGTAAGAATTATTAAGATCGAAAACACAAATAAAAACCAAATATGTTCATACGATTTTTCTGAGGTCTGAATATAATTTTTCTGAGTCTTATACGAATCATATAATTCTGGAAAAATGTTTGTTGCATTTTTTGAAGCTTAAATAATCTGTGATGAATTATTTTGTGTATCGGGTTTTTTTAGAAAATAAGAAATAAAATAGAAAACCTAATCGAATGATTTAGGGTTAGGGTTTTTAAGGTTAGATCTGGTCATTTAATGTGTTGTAATGATGATTTGATGATTTGATAATGATTGGAATAATTAGGGTTAGGGTTTGATAATTAAAAAGTAATACCGATTGGAAAATAAAACTAGAAGGGTGTGTTTTGTAATTATTGAAACTTGTGGTCTATTTTTGTAAGTCATTTTGGATCTGGGGTAATGTGTGAAAATTATAATATAAGGGTGCTATGTGTAAAAATTGCAAGTAAAAGGTTTATTTGGTAATTATATTATTCGAATTGTAATTATTTAAAATAGAGGGACTAAAAGTGTAAATTCTGGAAACTTGAAGGTGATTCGTATAAATAATAATATAAAGGGTGTAATGTGTAATTTTGGATACTTAAGGGCTAAATGTGTAATTATGATTAATTTATGATTCGGATTATAGTTTTAAATAGTAAGGGACTAGTTTTGTAAATTATGAAACTTGAAGGGTAAATCGTACCATATGTTAAATTAAGAGGTATATTCTAAAATTTTGTAAAAGTAAGGGCTTGATGTGTAAATATAAATATGGTAAGGGTTAAATTGTGATTTATGTAATTATAGGGTTTCTTTTGAAATTAAATTAATTAAAAGGGGTATGAATTGTAAATTGAGGAACTTAAAGGGTTAAAAGTGTAATTCTGGATAACTCATGAATTAAATGAACTACTTGTGATATTTTCAGTTTAAACCTTTAACTTGGGTATATTTACATTTAAAACCCAAAAATATGGAAACTTGTTATATTTAACCCTAAACTTTTATAACTTGTTATAATGAACCTTATTTCCATAATAAATCATGAATTAATGACTTAACCTAAATTATGATATTTATTATCTTGTTAAATATAGAAATCTGCAAATTAAGGAAACTAGCAAATTCTGAAAACCTGCTAAAAATGGAAATTTACTATTTTTGAAAAGTTACTAAAATAGAAAGATACTTAAAAAGAGTAAAAACTACTTAAAGTAGAAACTTGCTAAACCTGGAAAGTTACTTAAAATGGAAAGATAAACTGAAATAGTAATCTGAGTTAAAACCTTTTGTAATTCCGTCTTCTACTTCTTTAGGTGTGAAGAAGGAGAAGCATTGACTCTGTTCCTTTTTGCTTATTTGTTTGCTTTGCTTTGCCAATAAGGTACAGATATTCTGACATTCTCACAGGTTTCTCATGAACTCTTTCTCCTTCCGTCTTGTTTCCCTTGAACCTTGCTATGTTCCCCTTGTTTTGTGAACCTTGCTTTGCCCCTTTGATTTATTAACCTTGCTATGATCTCTTTCATATTCTGATCTGTTTAGCTTCTGATTTGATGCCATTGCTATAATACCCTTTTCTTTGAACCTTTTCTATGATCCCCTTTGTTATGATCTCTGATATGAATCTATACTGTGAAAACCTTTTAATGATGACCTGGAAATGTTTTGAGAAAAATCGTTGGTTTTAAAATGATGTTTATGAGTACGATACGATACTACTTTTATATGAAAATATACTAACTTTTAGGAAAATTATTTTTAAAGACTGTCCTTATGAAAAACCGTTTTGAAAGATCATTTTTATGAAAACTACTCTGGAAGATCATTTTTATGAAAACTACTTTGAAAGATCATTTTTATGAAAACCATTATTAAAGGATTGCTTTAAATGAACTTTTGATAGAAATTCCTGAAATGAACTTTTGCTATGAAATTTTGATTTTAAACCTCTGATATTACTTCTGAAATAATTGACATGAACCTTATGCCATGAACCTTTATTTATGACACTCTGATTTTGATATGATATCTGACCTTGACCACGGTTTGATACCCGAGCCATTTCACTAGGCATGAGGGTTTCATGTCCTTGTCATTGATGCACCGATGACTTGACTCTAGGGTAGGAGAGTGATGACCTATCCCGTCCCTGATTTTATCTGTTATGTAGGAGAAGAATCTGGCCTACTGGGGCGTATGGATGCATCCTAGATTTGATCTGTTTCTGTTTATCTGTATTTGTTTATCTGTTATATATATCTGGTGACTGATGGTGTGTGCGATACACGTCTTTCACATATCTGGGAGCTGATCACTCCATTTGATACATGAGAACACCCCTCATATTATCTGGTTACTTGAGAGGTATCCCCTCTAGATTGCTTATGTGGTTCCATTGTTATGATATTATCTATTCTGGGCTCGTGGTGGATTACTGCTTTCTTACCTTATAAACTTTTTCTTTTCCTTTATTCTTATCCATTATCATCCCTTGACTCTTATTATATCTGCATGACTTTTACATATTTTATTTTTCACTTTTCTCTACTACTGCTTTGTTATCGTTATATCTGTTCACTGAGCTCTCGTAGCTCAGCCGCATTTCTTTTCCTGCGGCAGGTTTTAGTTTGGAAGTTGGGTTATGAGTGGAGAGAACCTTGGACTTAGAAGATCTTGATAGCTATTCTGGATTAGGGATGACTAGAAATTATTATATTTTAGAATTAGTATTTATTGGAAATTCTCGTTTGTAACCTTGTAGTTTCAGAAATTCATTTGTAACCTTTGAGATTTCTTCTATTACTATGGATGTATGCTTTTGTTTGATCTGATATGAAACCATTATTGTGACATCTTTACCCTCGTCGGGTTGGGGCGTTACATATCGCCTTTTGAAAACAGCCCTGCAGTGAGTTACGAAAATACGAACCAGATCAGAATTTTTCTTCTTTCTTTAGCTAAAACCTTTTCTTTTCCTAGATCCAGAGCCCTCCGCTCTGATACCAACTATGAAAACTTTAATATAGCTTATGAACACCAATTACTTATAAGTTTTCTGATCGTTTATGGGCTCAAGGTTGTTAAGCCTTGATCTAGGTGTGAACTATGATGAGCATGATGATAATATTGGCAGAATATTCAATGAAAGAAACAATACTATCATAACAAGGTTTTTCCAACTTCACCGTTTGTTATTCCAACTAGCCCCAATGCTATGTGATCAAGTATAGCACGATTACAATCTAATCAGGGATCAAAGATCCTTGATGCTAAACAAACCTAACAAAATCAGACCCAATGTCTAATGTTCATAAAACCCAACGTCTGATGTTCCCACACACACTCTTTATGGTGCTTTACATTTTAACACACTTGGTGTTGTTGTAATATGTAAGTATGAAGCACCTTGGTGATTAACATCTAACCACACTTTTTATCTAAGGGTAAGATCTTCCTTTTATAACGCAAGGAAGATCTTTTACAATATGATAAGTCGTGTCATCTACTTGCTTTACATGTGTTTAGTCATTAAGATACAACTTGTATCTTTGTTTACAACTTTGTTGACTGAACAAATATCTAGATATTATTTATAAGTGACTCATATAAATAATATCTTCTTCATCTTTATCCATCCAGCAGTAGTATGACTCATAGCAGTACCTGATAAACTAGAAGACTTAACTATGTAACCAGACTTAATGAGGAGACTTAACTGGGAAAAGACTTAACCACCACACTTAACTGGGAGAAGACTTAACCACCAGACTTAACTGGGAGAAGACTTAACCAGAAGACTTAACAACTCTTGCAACAGTTTCATTAGCGTATTTTGCTTATCATTTCAGTATTCTTCATGTTTCATTCTTCTTGTTCTGTGATCATCAAATCTATGAAAATATAATTCCCAAAAATAATGATAATATTGGCAGAATATTCAAATGAAAGAATCAATACTATCACAACAAGGTTTTGCCAAACTTTCTCTTTGTTATAAAATCAGCCCCAATGCTATGTAATCAAGAATAGCACGATTACACTCTAATCAGGGATCAAAGATCCTTGAGGCTAAACAAACCTAACAAAAACAGACCCCTTGTCTGATGTTCCCACACACACTTACTCTCTTGGTGCTTTTACAATTTAACACACTTGGTGTTGTTGTAATTTGTAAGAACGAAGCACACTGGTGATTAACTTCTAACCACACTTTTTATCTAAGGGTATGATCTCCTTTTTATAGTACAAAGGAGATAATTACAAAGTTGATAAGTTTTGTCTAACTACTTGCTTGAGTATGTCAGTCATTAAGATACAACATGTATCTGTGTTTACAACTTGTTGACTGATCACATATGAAAGATATTATCTACCGTATATAATTGACTCTTATACACAAAATATCTTTTCTATTCTTATCCATTTAGCAGTAGTATGACTCATTCCATAAGCAGTGTCTGATACACTAGCAGCAGCTTCTTTTGTCTAGCAGTAGTATCTTTACACTAGCAGTAGAATAAAATACACTAGTAGTAGAATCATTTATGCCTAGCAGTAGAATCTACTTGGTGTATTTTTCTTATCTTTACAGTAATCCTTGTGTTTCATTCTTCTTGTTTTTTATCATCAAATCTATGAAATATATAAAACCCAACAACGCTTATTAATATTAGTCCTTAAACTATCAATTTAAACTTCTTAGGGGGTGTTTGGCTAACCTTATGGACTTAAATTAAACTATCAAATTATACTTAATCCATAAACTACTAGTTAATCAGCCACATTTCACAAACATATATAAAAAACAACATACTGTCTCGGCTGTCTCAGCTCTCGGCTCTAGCTCTTGGGTTGTGGTCTCTCAGGCTGTGGTCTCGGGACTTACTTTTCGGGCTGTGGTCTCGGTCTCGGGCTCGGGCTATATAAAAAGAGAGCACATTATATCGGTTGCTTAAAATTAAAGAGCTAAAACATTTGACGGCGACATGTCGTCGGGTACCAAAAGTTAAAAAAAAATAAAAAAGAGACCTCATTACCTATGTCTTGGCTGTCTCAGCTCTCGCTCTCGACTATCGCTAGCTCTCGACTGTATAAAAAAAATACAACATCAAAAAAATTAGCAATTGCTACATAAATTAACACTTAAATTACATAAATTAATAAAAATAAAAAAAAATAGCAAAATTAAAAATACCTTCGTTGGGAAGAAGAAGAAGAGGAAGAATTAAATAAATGAAGGGTTGAGGAAGAATTAAATAGAAGAAGAGGAGGAGGAGAAGTGCACAATGGTGCTCGTGTGGTGGTAAGCTGTGGTGGTGTGGTGGTTTGCTGTGGTTTGTAGTGGTGGATTAGTGGTGGTTTAATGGTGGTGCGGTGGTGTAATGGTGGTGTGGAGATTCTAGTGGTGGTGGCCGGTGTGGAGATGGTGGTGTAATGGTGTGGCGATAGTCGCCGGCGAGATAATAATTGAGAAGATTGATTATCTTTTCTAAGTGTTTTGACCAGATCTGCTTTTGTGTACTTTTTATTATAACTACTAATTGTCCCGACGACATGTCGTCGGGACAAATAAAATACTTTTGTCGTTTTGTGGTTTGGCGGGATAAATGAAAATTTTTAGGGGGTTTTCCTAAATAAATACCGACGACAAGTCCTCGGTATGCATTATATATTAAACATATTTATTTCTTATAAATACTTTTATTTAATATATAATTAAAAATAAATACTTTATATTTAAAATTAAATACTTTATGTTGATATAAATAATGCCTAAAAATATTATTAATACTTCTTGATATCTCTATGTTTTGATAATCACAAAATGTAAAATCATTAAACATAAACTTATTAAATAAACATGTATTTAGTTGTAAATATTCATTTCTACAACTTATTCACTTAAGGTATGTATAAACAAAATGGCTAATGCATATGATCAAAGTAACATTTTCTTCACCACTAGAATTTTTATAAAATGACACAAACATTTTATATCTTTTACAAAATCATTTTTGGTAATTAAAGGAAAATGTTTAATCCATAATAAATATATGAATTCAAATTTTCAACCAAAAATGGCAAAAATGTTCCAGGAAAACCTTCCCTACAAAAAGACAAAGCTGGGCAACGGATATAATGGGCGGCCCCCTTAATCAAGCAGGCGGCCCCCTTAATAATTAAGGGGACCGGCCCCTAATTAAGGGGATCGGCCACGCTCCTCCAGTCCCCAGCTTTGCCTATAAATACTGGACTATTCCTGGACTTTTTCCTCACCTTTTGCACTAAAACTTTCTGTCCAAATCTTTCCTATTCTTTCTAATTAATCCTTTGATCATATAATTATAAGCTTTTGTTTCAAGTGATCCAAAGCTTCAACCTCTCAAGTGCAAGAGAAGAATACTTCTATCCTTCAAGACAAGAAGTATTACAACTTGGTGTATCTCTTCCATCCAAGTTGTTGGAGTATCATAATTGTAAATCTTTTTTTTTTTTTGTATAAGTTGTGTATATTTGTTAGATAGGTGTGAACATAATTGCTTAGGCTAGTTTAGTGTGTAAGTAGTGAAGTTGTGAAGAAGTTAAGGTGTGTAAGTAGTGAATGTGTGAAGAAGTAGAAGAGTATATAAGTAGTGCTAGGTCGTGAAGTAGTTGTGAAGCCGTTGTGAAGAAGCTGTGAAGCCGTAGTGAAGAAGTTGTGAAGAAGTACTGAAGAAGTCGTGAAGAAGTTGTGATTGAAGTTGTGAGATTGGTTCTAGCTACGATTAGAACTCGACATTTAGCTTTGTGTCGTAAAATTGGTGTAAGCGAAAGTTGTGTAAGGTTTTCTCCGCCATAAGGGAGCTTGTTGACATAGTGAAGAAAACTCTCGAGTTAGGTGTTCGAGGAGTGGAGTAGGGCAAGGAAGGTGTCCTTGTGGCCGAACCACTATAAATCCTTTGTCTCGCGGTTCGATCTTTCCATCTCTATCTTTCATTTCATTTCATTACTTTATTTGCATTGTTAATTTAGATCTACTTATATTTTTTCATATTGTTCAAGAGTTGAGTTCACATAAATTCGAATCTAAGTTTTTAAAAGTAAACAAAGTTTTTATAATAAATCAAAAAGACGTAAAACTATTCAACCCCCCTTCTAGTTTTCCACAATTGGTATCAAGAGTCACGTCAAACAAGATTTTTAAAATAAATTACATTTTAAAACTTGAAACGTTCTATGGAATCCGAAAAATATTTAGAAGGGTAATCTATGCAAAGACCACCACTATTCGAGAGTGATAGTTTTCTTTATTGGAAAAATAGATTCGAAACTTATGTGAAATCAAAAGATCTTGATCTTTGGCATGTTATTACCTATGGTGATTTTCCCCCTATTCAAAATAATCCTTTAACTAAAATAGATGAAATTGTACCTTTTGAAAAACAAAATGATGATTTAAAAAAGAAACTAGCAAAAAATAATGAGGCTAAAATGGTAATTTATAATGCATTACCACGCAAAGAATATGAACGAATTTTTATGTGTCAAACCGCGAAAGAAATTTGGGATTCTTTATTAATCACTCACCAAGGTAATAGTCATGTCAAAGACAACAAAATAGATCTTCTTGTTCAACAATATGAACAATTTACAATTCCTGAAGAGGAATCTATTGATAATGCATTTGCTAAATTTAACACTATTATCACAAGTTTAAAAGCACTTGATGAGACTTTTTCTAGCAAAAATTATGTAAGGAAATTTCTTAGGGCATTACATCCAAAATGGCGTGCGAAGGTCACGGCTATTGAAGAATCGAAGAACTTGATGACATTATCGCTTGATGAACTTATCGGCAACTTGAAGGTCCATGAAGAAATTATAAAGAGAGACTCGGAAACGGTCAAGAGCAAAAAAGATCAAATCAAATCTCTTGCGCTAAAAGCCAAAAAGGAACTTAGTGATGATGACCATTCAATTGAATATAGTGAAGACGAAGAATATGCAATGGCCATAAGAGAGTTCAAGAAATTTTTCAAGAGACGAGGAAGATTCACAAGACAACCACGAGATGAAAGAAGATCGCTTCAAAGAAATAGGAATGATAACTATGGGAAAAGAAAGTGTTTTAGATGTGGAAGCCCAAACCATCTCATTGGCGAATGTCCAAAGCCACCGGGTTATGATTACCAAAGCGCCTTTGTTAGTGGAGCATGGAGTAATAGCGACAAAGACGAAGCGGGCAAAGCAAACGACAAAAAATGTCTTGTAGCTCAAGCTACCGATGAAATATGTCTAGGAATAAATTTGGAGCCCGACGAATGGATTAAGGATAGTGGATGCTCGAAGCACATGACGGGGAAACGCAAGCTATTTTCCTCCTACAAGGCATACAACGGAGGTAATGTTATTTTCGGTAGTGACTTGCGTGGAAAAATCATTGGAAAAGGTACGATTTCTCAAGACTTCCTAACTATTGAAAATGTTGAGCATGTAGATAATTTAACATACAACTTGCTTAGTATAGGAAAAATATGCGATAATAAGTGTAGGGTTACCTTTACCGATAAAGATAGCGAAATAGTTAAGGACGGAAAGGTCATAGGTAGAGGAATTAGGAAAGGTGGCGTATATGTCATGAAACTAGGAAATAAACCGGAAGATAAAATATATCTAGCAACCTTAGATGAAAACTCTACATTGTGGCATAGGAGATTAGGTCACGCAAATATGCAACAAATACAATCCCTAGCCTCTAAGGAATTAGTTAGAAATTTGCCAAACCTAAGATATGATCAACATTTTTGCGATGCTTGTAAAATTGGAAAACAAGCACATGCTAGTCACAAAGCTAAGAATATAGTATCCACTACTAGATGCCTAGAATTATTACACATGGACCTTTTTGGTCCATCTGCTGTGCGGAGTTACGGAGGTAACCGTTATACCTTAGTAATTGTAGACGACTATTCACGATACACGTGGACTAGATTTTTAAGTGATAAAACCGAAGCCTTTAATAAGTTTGAAATATTTAGTAAAATGATTCAAAACAAATTAGGATGTTCTATAGTATCTATTAGGATGGACCATGGTCAAGAATTTGATAACGAAGTGCAGTTCGGAAAATATTGTGATTTAAATGGAATATCTCACAATTTCTCCGCTCCTCGCACTCCACAATCAAATGGGGTAGTAGAAAGAAAGAATCGTTCCTTACAAGAAATGAGTAGAACAATGCTAAATGAACAATCTATCCCACAAAAATTTTGGTGTCACGCCGTAGATACATCAACATATATAATAAATAGAGTCTCAATTAGGCGAATTTTAGGAAAAACCCCATATGAGTTATTAAGACGTAGAAAACCTAATCTAAATTACTTTAGGGTATTCGGGAGCAAATGTTTTGTTCTCAATACAAAGGATTACCTTGCTAAGTTTGACCCTAAATCGTACGAAGGAATTTTTCTAGGGTATTCGCAAAATAGTAAAGCTTATATAATACTTAATAAACACACTATGAAAGTAGAAGAGTCATTGAATGTAACATTTGATGAAACTCCACCACCACCTAAAACATTGCCTCTAGAAGATGATGACCTAGTTGAAGAAGAAGCTATTGAGGTTAGTAAAACTAAACCCTTAGGTGATGATAATGAAAATATAACACTAGGAGAAAAAAAATACTAAATGTGTAACACCCCAACCCGACAAGGGTAAAGATGTCACGCAAATGGTTTCATATCAGATATAACAAAGCATACATTCAAAAGTAATACAAAGATTCTCAAAGATTACAGAAGAAATACTGAAATTACAAGGTTACAAAAGCGAATACAAATTCTAACAATGTAGTAACTTCCAATCGTCTCTAGGCCAAAATAATTATCAAGTCTTCTAAGTCCAAAAGTCTCTTCACTCATACCCATCTTCCAACTAAAACCTGCCGCACACGAAAAGAAAACGTGCGGCTGAGCTACTAGAGCCCAGTGAACAGATATAACGTAACAAACAGTAGCATAATGAATAATACATGAGTAAATGAGAATGGAAGCATGAATACATGGTAAGAATACATGGTATCATAAGGGAAAAGAAAAAGGTGCATGGTAAAGAAAGGTCAGTAATCCACTACGAGCCCATAACATGAAATCATAAGCATAATCATAATCATAAACATGTAGAGGGGAGACCTCTTAGTATCCTGTAAATATGAGGGGTGTCCTCATCATGGGTTGGAGTAGCTAGCTCCCGGAGTGTGAAAGACGTGTATCGCACACACCATCAGTCACCATGAATAACATAACATAACATGAACATGAACAAATCTAGGATGCATCCATACGCCCCCGGTGGCCATAATCTGCCTCTACATAAACATAAACGTGCAGGGACGGGACAGGTCATCACTCTCCTGCCCTAGAGTCATGCCATCGGTGCATCGACTGACATGGACATGAAACCCTCATGCCTAGTGAGTGGCTCGTAGTATCAAACTGAGGGTAAAGGTCAAGTATCATGAATCATGTTTTTAGTTTACTTGCATAGGTCAATATCTTGTTTCATAAGTTCATAATCATAGGTTCATAATCATAGGTTCATAATCATGGTTCATAAGCAAGGTTCATAAGCAAAGTTCATAAGTAAAGGTTCATGAATGAAAGGTTCATAATCACAAAAGGTTCAATATCATGATGGTTCAATAATCGGAGTTCATGAATGAAGGGAACATAGCAATGGTATAGGGAACCCTAATATGAATCATAATAAGAGAATGAAGGCCTCTTATTAAAGAAGCAGAATATCTGTACCTTATTGCTTGACAAAGGAAATCACAAAATAAGATGATAATGAGCACAGGTCACTCCCTCTTCACACCTAGAGGAGTAAAGACATGATTACTAAAGATCCCATTTCCATATTAAGTAACTTTCTATTTTTAGCAGGTTTCCATTTTTAGTAACTTTCCATAATTAGCAGGTTTCCAGAATTAACAGATATTATCATTTCAGATTAGATTAGTCCTTACTCAGAGATTATTATGGAATAAAGGTATATTTTAACGAGTTACAGAAGTCTAAGGTTAATTATGACAAGTTCATAAAGTTTAGGGTTTTAATTGTAACTTCATCAATTTCAAAGGTCTAAAGTGAAAATACTTCAAGTACTTATTTAAATACCTATTTTATTCAGAATGACATCCTAATCCCTTTAGTTTCATAATTTACAGATTATACCCCTCTAGTTACAATATTTACAAAACAAACCCTTTAATTACATAATTCATGATTTAATCCCTCTAATATCCATATTTACCAACCAAGCATTTTATTTTACAAAATTTACAGAAGGTTACCTCAGAATTACGTATGTTACGGATCAAACCCTTAGAATTTCAGAATTTACACAATTGGTCCCTTAAGTTTATAAAACTTATAAATTAAATCATAATTCCATAATAATTACACATTAAGCCCATAAATACTCAAAATTACACAAAACACTCTTAATATCATTATTTACTCAAAATGACTTCAAGTTTCCAGAATTTACATTTTTAGTCCCTCTACTTTAATAAATTCCAATTCGACACATAATTATTTATTTAAACCCTTTTCTTGCAAATTTTACATATAATACCCTCATTTTACATTTTTTACACATTCTCCCAGATTTATATAACCTTACAAAAATATCCCATAAGTTTCATAATTTACGAAACAACCCCTTAACTATTTAAAACTCAAATCGTATAACATTTAAATTATATAAAACAAACCCTAATGTCCCAAATCATTTATCAATCATTGCAACAACCTTAAAGAGCATCAAATGACCAGATATTGACCCAAAAACCCTAACCCTAGTTAGGTTGACTTAGTTTTTATTTCTTTTCTTTTATTTCCTTTAAATCCAAAACACAAATAATTAACCACGACTCATATTGGCCTCCACAATTCGAATCCACATTTTTTCCAGGTTATATGATGCATAAGGAACTCACAAAAATTATAGAACAAGCTCAAAAAATCGCATAGCCTATTTTAGATTTTATGTACATTTTTGACATCAATAATTACTACGACTTATTTAAGCCTCTAAAAATCATTCTATCATTTTTCCTAGATCTTATACATTATATGAGGTCCAAATAAAATAATTATACCACCCAGAAAATTCGTATCACATATTATGGAATTTACGTATGTTTTAATCATTAAAATATAGAACGACCCATAAACCTTGCATGATTCGATTTGAACATTTTATATGAGTCTTATATGATGTAAGGGTCATGAGAAAAATACCAAATCGATTTTATAACATGTAGATTATGCGTGGTGATTTTGTCCCTTGATTAAGCAATTCGACACCAAAGAATTCTTCACGAGCACACGAGCGATCTAAAAACCTTGGAGCCATTTTTAACAGATCATATACAATATAAGGGACATGAGAAAAATGCTAAACGAATTTTTGGAGGATCGAATGAATTATTTAGAGTTTGTACCTTTCGGATGACAAACAATTCTTAGCGATCAACACAATGGCTCTAAAACTCCAACACTATTTTTCTTGACTTATTTTGATGATGAAGAACACTAGAAAAATAGCCAAGACCTCCAAAAAAATCGGATGGTGAAGAGAGGAATTTTTTTGTTTGTTATTTAGGGTTTACGGTAAGAGAAATATGGAATGAAATTCTATACTTGATATGGCCGGTTTTAGGGGGGAGGTTATGGGCTGAAATCATGGTTAATTGATGACTAAATCAATAAAATTTAATTTGATTGGTTTCCTTAATTATTTGGTAATTATCTCCTTTATATTTGATTTATAAGATAATTAATAATAATAATAATAATAATACAAATATTCGGCCAACATTTATTTTGTGTGCATTTAAAATTTTTGTACTTTACAATTATTAAAATGTAGTTGTAACAATAATTCTACTTCATATCATGCTCATTTCTAAAGGTTTGGGATTAATTTGGTACTTTAAATACTTATTATTCACATTTTAAGATTGTAGGGGCATTTTGGTCTTTTTACATGTTTCTGAATTTTGGGTATTACAACTTCTTCCCCACTAACAAAAAATTTCGTCCTCGAAATTTGCAGAAAGCAGAATGAAAGGATCGAAAACAAAACAGAGACATACCAGATCAGAATACAAAATGCGGATAACTAGCTCGTATCTATTCCTCGGTTTCCCAGGTAGCTTCCCGCTCTGGGTAGTCCTTCCAAAGAATCTTTACGAACGGAAATGTAAAATTCAAACGAACGGGAATGAAACGAAACAAAATACACAACGGACAGCGAACGGAAATGTAAAAGACTTGTTTCTCATGACTCTTCATTGTCGATCTACGATAGCTTCGGGTTTCTCAGAAAAGACATACTATCTGAGTTTGAATCCAAAATGATAACGTACCAATATACGGATGATAATCGAGTTTTCTAGGAAGAGGTACAAACAATACATAGGGTTTACATCGAATTGATTAGGCGAATTAGATGAGAATACATCGAATTGTAGCAACCATGATGGGATACAAAAGTGACTCTTCAACTTTTTCAAATAGTATCGGCTTCAAAAGAGCCTTCCAAAGGGTATTCTCATAGGTAACAGACCTTGTTTTCTCAGAATCCAAAATCTCATATCTTAACTCATAGCAGATCACAATGAACAGATTCAACGAATGCGAAACGTATGTATAGCAGAACATAGGTGTATTCCTGTATAACAACCGATCGAATCCGTGCGGACAGAAAGCATATCGTTAGATGTCATCAAATAGCAGAAAGCTCTATAACAGGACCTAATATTCTTATCGGCAATGCAGTGGTCGGCAAAACGCGCGTCTAGAATCCAAACGTATCAAATCGCATATCAAAGACAGCAGATCAATCGTATAGGTAGAATGAATCTAAAGTCTCACTAAACGCGGATGATCTCAAACAGATATCAGAAATTCTAAGGCTTCTAAGGCACTTCTCAAAATATCCTATGCCCACAACAAGTGCACGTTATATGATGTAAGTATTATCACGTTGATCAGGCGTCATAATACTAGCTTCATATAAATATGCCCTCATGATGGTCATACTTTATCTCAAGTCGTGAACAACACAACTTATCTAAATCCACCTAGTCCACCTACAGTCTCAGGGTCACCAAAGTCAAACATCATAACTAAGAATACGAAATTACTCGAAGAGTAACGAAAATCCGAAAATGTCCATCAGAGTTCAGGTACGTCGTTAATAGCACCAAGACTTCATAACTCACCGAAATCAATTCAGCCAAAATAAGTGGTTACTTCAACATCCGTCTATTCATGGATATCCAAATTCCTTCCATAGCTTGTCAAAATTCTATTACAACTCGTTATCCAACAAACGCAGAATGAGCATGGAACGGAATTACTAACAGAGAATCAAATCATTCGAAGGACCTCATCATCAGGTAACGGAATTTAAGTAGGTTGAGAGGAAACGAATACGTCGTCGATAGCTTCTTCCTCTACAGAATCATCTCGTCTATACACAAATGTCCACTTCAAAATTCGTCCATTCACATTCAGAATTTTAAAGTTCTTCTAAGTCGGAGTAGTTTGCCACTTGTCCAACTTCTTCTCATGGTGAAAAGGAATTACAAACTTGAGTCTGGTTCCTAAAGCCTTCGGCAACTCTTCTGGATATTGTGGCGCCGTAACGGTAGTCTCTGACACGATCACTGTGCATTCCTCCATCCGCAAGCCTGCTTCAGCTATCAATTCATCTTAGTACAACTAAAATGAATAGAGAAACAAGATTGCATTTCTTCGACAGGTCTTCTAACATCGCTCCAGGTTTTAAGGTAACACCGCCGTCGTCGACTCCGGATTATATGCTGAATGGTTCGTCTCCTACGGTCTGGTTGTCTTGATGCCCGAATTGTAATCTTCACGGTTAGCATAATATGTAGTCGAGTATTATCCCAGCTCCTCTCTTCTTCCTATATGCTTCATCCCTGGTAATGCTCGCCGCCACTGTCTTCTACTACTCTTCCACCAAGTTTCTCACTCTGATAACTGTCTTCGACCTCGGTTCTTCCTGTGGAAAACTCTGTCTTCCTAATATACATGGTAGTGTCGTCTACAATGGTTTTCTGAATGTCAATCAAATTCCTCTTCCAGAACAAGTGGTCGTCTCATCAATAATCTCTATGTTCTTCTTTCGTTTTCCGAACATAACACAATGTCATACTATGACAATTTGTCCAAAATACGCAAAGACACGACCATTCTAGCCAATACCATTGGCATCATTCAATTCCTAAGGTTATAACGAGTGAAAGGACAGTCTCTGAAATCATTTAGGGAAAACCTTCACATACACTTCATGTCGCCTTCCTTCTTCGAAAATAAAAACAGAAATACTTCACAGAGGTTACTCTCGGTTAGCTAACCCCCTTCTTAGGAGTCCTTGTGGTTGCTTCTTCAGTCCTTCAAATCCAAAATGATGCAATCGGATACGAAGTTTCAAAAGGGAGACCAAATCGATCATTGATACGCGGAACGGATAACGATTACTGAAAGTGGTACGGTTAAGTTTACAATAGTCGATACGTCGTCACATACTTCTTTCTTCCTCCTTCATAGACTAACAAGGGTACTCAAGGGAAATCGCTGAGGTGAGCAAAAATCATATCACATCGAAAATACCGGAAAATCTTCGTACAACGGGATATTTCTAATGGCGGAACTTTCCAAGGGTGGATAGTAATGGTTGTCAGGAAAACTTGATAATCATATGAGTTCAGGGTTGGTGCTTCCATAGCGGCAACTTTAGCAGGTTCAGGTGTAGAGATTCATCATAACGGAATAGGGTGAGATAGATTTTTTTTTTTTTTTTTTTTTTTTTTTTTTTTTTTTTTTTTAAGATCACCTTTCATATACGGTAGTCTATGGCAGCTTTACAAATAGTCATCCAGTCCATAACCAAAAGACCATACAATGAGACATGTCAAGATCAAAAGATTCATAGCACGAATATAGTCATCGAATCAGACGGGGAGTTCATATATCGAAGTCCAGCACATGCTTCAATAAAAGTGTCGAGATGGATAAACGGACAGTTCAAAGTGTGGGAATTTGTTCAGCTTCTTAACATAAGCGGTATGTAGGGCGTGTATTATCAGTAGTACGAACATCGTATAATTGTCAAAAATGAGATGTACAGAATATCCGTTATTAGCATCATCATGCTCAGTTAACAAACCTATACAGAGATAACATAACATCATATCCTTCCAAGGAAATGGTTGGCAGGACAACGCTCGTCATTCAAAGGAAAAGAACACAACTTCCTATATCCATGGTTAATAATTACCAGAATTCTCATAGGAGTAGTAACGGATTTATGCAAAGTTAAGTAGTATCGGACGATACATTCACATTCAGCATAAGCAATGAATTCACAAAATGTGTCGAACACATTATGGTTGAATGGCTTACGACATGGTCGGAAAGGTGTTAAACAGCTTATCAAACAAATCGGAGGTGGATGTCAAAATCTGAAAATGAAACTTGCATGGTGTAAGGTATCCAGGTGGGTTTTCCGAGGTATTCCAAACTTACTTGGTTACTAAGCTTAAGTTGCAAAACTTCTAACTCCTGAAAAGTTTCTGATGAGGTTTAACTAAGGGCAGAGGCACGAATCAGAGTGATGCGGAAGCAAATGACTCACATATATTTCTTATTCTACCCATTCCTCACTGGTCAAATTTAGGTTCCTATAGGGAGATCCTAAAGCAAATATTACAGGTTATCTTATGAGCGCTTACAGGGAAACTTAGTGGTCCTAACTTACACAGGCCAAGGGTAAATGTATTACGAATCGCAGCCTGTCGCTCTGATACCATAATTGTAACACCCCAACCCGACAAGGGTAAAGATGTCACGCAAATGGTTTCATATCAGATATAACAAAGCATACATTCAAAAGTAATACAAAGATTCTCAAAGATTACAGAAGAAATACTGAAATTACAAGGTTACAAAAGCGAATACAAATTCTAACAATGTAGTAACTTCCAATCGTCTCTAGGCCAAAATAATTATCAAGTATTCTAAGTCCAAAAGTCTCTTCACTCATACCCATCTTCCAACTAAAACCTGCCGCACACGAAAAGAAAACGTGCGGCTGAGCTACTAGAGCCCAGTGAACAGATATAACGTAACAAACAGTAGCATAATGAATAATACATGAGTAAATGAGAATGGAAGCATGAATACATGGTAAGAATACATGGTATCATAAGGGAAAAGAAAAAGGTGCATGGTAAAGAAAGGTCAGTAATCCACTACGAGCCCATAACATGAAATCATAAGCATAATCATAATCATAAACATGTAGAGGGGAGACCTCTTAGTATCCTGTAAATATGAGGGGTGTCCTCATCATGGGTTGGTGTAACACCTAAATTTATAAAGCATGTAAAATTACCAAAATGCCCCTGCTAGTTTAAAATTTAATTAAAGGCTTATAATGTATCAAATAAATTTCAAACTTCTGACAATGCACATGTTATGATCCTAAATAATTTTAAGAAGTTCATTTAACATTTTGACAAGTGGCAAAATTACCATATTACCCCCGTAACATTTATAAATGAATAAAAGCATTATAAGGTCCCGAATTCATCCCGAATCTCTGGAAACGAACTGCAAATCAAGTGAAATAATTATGAATCATGCTATTAATATTTTTACAAGTCCAAAAGTGCATTATTTCACTCAAAATATTGTATGGCCGAATTATGTTAAATATTACATAATTAAAGTAATTAAAATACATTTAAGGGTACAAGATAATTATAAATCAAATCCTAAACTTGGCAACAAATAATCACAGCTAATTTTCTGCTCATTTACCTCCTTAAGGCTCGGCATTTACCCTTTATAGTTATCCTTAGCATTTTCCTTGATTTAACCTAATTTCATTCTAGCCGACAATTCAAAAACCCTCTCCAAAAATTCATTCGATCACTCCCATAAGCCAAGAACAATTTTCTGGAGTTCATTGCATCACTAAGGAGTTTAGAAAAATAGCAAGTCGATTTTTAAAGGCCTAGATCAAGAGCTATCGATTTTCTTCTTTATATTTCATTCGAAAGGTATTAAATCCCAAACAATTCATTCGATCGTGTAAAAATTCGTTTCTTAATTTTCCTGAAGTTCTTACATTATGTGTGATCTGGGAAAAATGTGTACAAGGTGATTTGGTCACGTTTGAAGCCGTGGTAAATTCTTGTGGTTCGAAAGTTCTAGCCGAGAATCAATAAATCGTGCAACACTCTTCCACTCGTTCTAAAAATTCCCTGGTATTTTTCTTAGCTTCTATAAATCATGCATAACGTGAGAAAAATAATAAAAATGGTCCATGCATTGTGTATAAGTCGTATGATAATTCTTGTGTTATTAAACCCTAGAATCGAATTTAATTAAGAAATCATGCATGCGATTTTTCCTGGACAAATGAATAATTTTCGTGGGCATTATGATCATAATATAACACTATAAAAATGCTTATTTGATTTATTGAAGCTTAAAACCATTTTTGGTGAATTATGTATTAATCGGCAAAAAGGAAAATTAAAGAACAAAATTGCATAACGTGGAAACTAGGGTTCAAAAGGTTTAGATCTGATTAATAATGAATATAAATGATGTTGATATGATTGTATAATGATTGGGGTCGGCTAGGGTTTTATTTGATTAAAAATAGTGTTTACCGATTTGAAAATAAATATGAAAGGGTGTGTTTTGTAAATATTAAAACTCATGGGCTATTTTTGTCATGTTCTATATATCATGTATAATCTGTAAAAATTATTAAATGGAGGGCCTATATGTAAAATTTGTGAGAAAATGAATTAAATTGTAATTGTTATGTCGAAATGGAAATTAATTAAATACAAGGACTAAACATGTAATTTCTGAAAAGTTGAGGTCGAATTGTGTTATTAATGATATTCAGGGACTAATGTGAAAATTTGGATATGTATTGGGCTAGTATGTAATTATTATTAATTAATGATTTAAATGTAAACTTTAAAGACTCAATATGTAACTTTATTAAAATAGAGGGACCAAACTTGTAAATTCTAGAAACTTGGGGCTGTTTTGAATAAATAAATATATTCAGGGAATTATGTGTCATTTTGATAATTTAATGGCTTGACATGTAACTATTGGTAATTAAAGGTTGAAATTGTAAGTTTAAGGACTGAATATGTAATTTTGATAACTAGAGGGACTAAATGTGTGAATCATGAATAATTGTGGATACTTTCGTACAACATGATAAAATAAGTGTTCATGGAGTAATTTTGATAAAGTAAGGGGTTAATGTGTAACTATGAATAATTGAAGGGTTAAAGTGTAACTTTTGTAACTAAGGGGTGTAAAATGTAAATTATGAAAACTTGAGGACCAAAAGTGTAAATATGATCAAGATACTTTATTTCCAGCAAATGTTAATCAAATTAAGCTATATACTAAATATTTCTAAAAGAGGAAACCTTCTAATTATGGAAACTTTCTAAAAGTGGAAACTTACTAAAAAGGGAAAGTTACTTAAAATGGAAAGATGATTAATTAAGAATGATTTGTAATCCCCTTCTACTCCTCTAGGTGTGAAGAAGGAGAGACTTTGAGCTTTCCCCATTTCTGTGCTTGTTTCTACTTTGCTTTTGACATAAGGTACGGATACTCTACCCTTGTTAAGAAAGGGTGTCTTATCACCTATGCTTCGATGTTGAGTTATGAACCTTTGCTATGACCCTTTTGCTATGAACCTTTTGATATGAACCTTTTCATATGACTTTGAGATTCACTTTTGATATGACCTTGAGATATGCTTTGATATGACTTTGAGATGAACCCGTTTGCATGACCTTGAGACCTGACTCTTAGTTTGACACCCGAGCCACCTTTTTGTTTCCTAGCCAGGAAGGTAACCTGGCCATGTCTGTGATGCACCACTGGCATGACTCCTGTGTGGGGGAGTGATTTCTCACGCCGTCCCCTTTTATATTATGATATGGCCATTATGATTTTGAGTATTATGATTTTGAGATGACTTTGAGTGGGGGCGTATGGATTGCAATCCTAGGCATGTATGTTTAGTGGATTTAAATATGACTTTGAGTATGACTTTGAGGTGACTGGTGCATGTGTGCTATACACGCCTTTCACATTTATGGGAGCTGATCACTCCACCCCTTTTGATACATGAGGACACCCCTCATATTATCTGGTTGCCTGAGAGGTATCCCCTCTGATTGTGAGATCTTGACTTTGAGTATTATGATGTTGAGATATGACTTTGAGTATGGGCTCGTGGTGGATGACTATCCTATATATCTTCTATTTCTTCTTGCATTGATTTATACCTTATGATATTTCCCAGTGCTTCATTATGTTTCTGTTTCATTATCTTTGTTGTATTATGTATCTGTTCACTGGGCTTTGTAAGCTCAGCCGCACGTTTTCTTTTCCGTGTGCGGCAGGTATCTAGCTGGGAGATGGATTTATGCTTGGGATGAGAGTTAGAGGAGCTTTTGCCTTAGATGATGTCCTACCCTAGTTTTACCATTTTATTTCAGCATTTTGATATTGGATCTATTTCGTTATGTATTTCCTTGGGATTATTTCTCCCTTTCATTTGAGACTTATGTATTGAATTCCAGTCGTGTTGACTTGGTTTATTTCATGATTATGTTTATTGGCTTCCGCTGTGAATATGTATGTATGCTTTGATTTGTCACCATAATGTGATGCTTCTACCCTTGCCGGGTTGGGGTGTTACAGTTGGAGTAGCTAGCTCCCGGAGTGTGAAAGACGTGTATCGCACACACCATCAGTCACCATGAATAACATAACATAACATGAACATGAACAAATCTAGGATGCATCCATACGCCCCCGGTGGCCATAATCTGCCTCTACATAAACATGAATCATAAACATAAACGTGCAGGGACGGGACAGGTCATCACTCTCCTGCCCTAGAGTCATGCCATCGGTGCATCGACTGACATGGACATGAAACCCTCATGCCTAGTGAGTGGCTCGTAGTATCAAACTGAGGGTAAAGGTCAAGTATCATGAATCATGTTTTTAGTTTA
Source organism: Artemisia tridentata subsp. tridentata (assembly GCA_021014915.2). Lineage (NCBI taxonomy): Eukaryota > Viridiplantae > Streptophyta > Magnoliopsida > Asterales > Asteraceae > Artemisia > Artemisia tridentata. The sequence goes on from CP139506.1 coordinate 356,928,160, forward strand.
CTTGCATAGGTCAATATCTTGTTTCATAAGTTCATAATCATAGGTTCATAATCATAGGTTCATAATCATGGTTCATAAGCAAGGTTCATAAGCAAAGTTCATAAGTAAAGGTTCATGAATGAAAGGTTCATAATCACAAAAGGTTCAATATCATGATGGTTCAATAATCGGAGTTCATGAATGAAGGGAACATAGCAATGGTATAGGGAACCCTAATATGAATCATAATAAGAGAATGAAGGCCTCTTATTAAAGAAGCAGAATATCTGTACCTTATTGCTTGACAAAGGAAATCACAAAATAAGATGATAATGAGCACAGGTCACTCCCTCTTCACACCTAGAGGAGTAAAGACATGATTACTAAAGATCCCATTTCCATATTAAGTAACTTTCTATTTTTAGCAGGTTTCCATTTTTAGTAACTTTCCATAATTAGCAGGTTTCCAGAATTAACAGATATTATCATTTCAGATTAGATTAGTCCTTACTCAGAGATTATTATGGAATAAAGGTATATTTTAACGAGTTACAGAAGTCTAAGGTTAATTATGACAAGTTCATAAAGTTTAGGGTTTTAATTGTAACTTCATCAATTTCAAAGGTCTAAAGTGAAAATACTTCAAGTACTGATTTAAATACCTATTTTATTCAGAATGACATCATAATCCCTTTAGTTTCATAATTTACAGATTATACCCCTCTAGTTACAATATTTACAAAACAAACCCTTTAATTACATAATTCATGATTTAATCCCTCTAATATCCATATTTACCAACCAAGCATTTTATTTTACAAAATTTACAGAAGGTTACCTCAGAATTACGTATGTTACGGATCAAACCCTCAGAATTTCAGAATTTACACAATTGGTCCCTTAAGTTTACAAAACTTATAAATTAAATCATAATTCCATAATAATTACACATTAAGCCCATAAATACTCAAAATTACACAAAACACTCTTAATATCATTATTTACTCAAAATGACTTCAAGTTTCCAGAATTTACATTTTTAGTCCCTCTACTTTAATAAATTCCAATTCGACACATAATTATTTATTTAAACCCTTTTCTTGCAAATTTTACATATAAGACCCTCATTTTACATTTTTTACACATTCTCCCAGATTTATATAACCTTACAAAAATATCCCATAAGTTTCATAATTTACGAAACAACCCCTTAACTATTTAAAACTCAAATCGTATAACATTTAAATTATATAAAACAAACCCTAATGTCCCAAATCATTTATCAATCATTGCAACAACCTTAAAGAGCATCAAATGACCAGATATTGACCCAAAAACCCTAACCCTAGTTAGGTTGACTTAGTTTTTATTTCTTTTCTTTTATTTCCTTTAAATCCGAAACACAAATAATTAACCACGACTCATATTGGCCTCCACAATTCGAATCCACATTTTTCCCAGGTTATATGATGCATAAGGAACTCACAAAAATTATAGAACAAGCTCAGAAAATCGCATAGCCTATTTTAGATTTTATGTACATTTTTGACATCAATAATTACTACGACTTATTTAAGCCTCTAAAAATCATTCTATCATTTTTCCCAGATCTTATACATTATATGAGGTCCAAATAAAATAATTATACCACCCAGAAAATTCGTATCACATATTATGGAATTTACGTATGTTTTAATCATTAAAATATAGAACGACCCATAAACCTTGCATGATTCGATTTGAACATTTTATATGAGTCTTATATGATGTAAGGGTCATGAGAAAAATACCAAATCGATTTTATAACATGTAGATTATGCGTGGTGATTTTGTCCCTTGATTAAGCAATTCGACACCAAAGAATTCTTCACGAGCACACGAGCGATCTAAAAACCTTGGAGCCATTTTTAACAGATCATATACAATATAAGGGACATGAGAAAAATGCTAAACGAATTTTTGGAGGATCGAATGAATTATTTAGAGTTTGTACCTTTCGGATGACAAACAATTCTTAGCGATCAACACAATGGCTCTAAAACTCCAACACTATTTTTCTTGACTTATTTTGATGATGAAGAACACTAGAAAAATAGCCAAGACCTCCAGAAAAATCGGATGGTGAAGAGAGGAATTTTTTTGTTTGTTATTTAGGGTTTACGGTAAGAGAAATATGGAATGAAATTCTATACTTGATATGGCCGGTTTTAGGGGGGAGGTTATGGGCTGAAATCATGGTTAATTGATGACTAAATCAAGAAAATTTAATTTGATTGGTTTCCTTAATTATTTGGTAATTATCTCCTTTATATTTGATTTATAAGATAATTAATAATAATAATAATAATAATACAAATATTCGGCCAACATTTATTTTGTGTGCATTTAAAATTTTTGTACTTTACAATTATTAAAATGTAGTTGTAACAATAATTCTACTTCATATCATGCTCATTTCCAAAGGTTTGGGATTAATTTGGTACTTTAAATACTTATTATTCACATTTTAAGATTGTAGAGGCATTTTGGTCTTTTTACATGTTTCAGAATTTTGGGTATTACAAAATGTTAAGGAATCTAAATCACACCCATTAGATAATATAATAGGAAGCCTAAATCAAAGAACTATTAGATCACAAGCTCAAGATAAAAATAACTTCTTTCGTTTCCTCTCAACAATAGAACCAAAAAATATAAATGAGGCTTTAAAAGATGAAAGTTGGGTTATTGTTATGCAAGAAGAACTAAATCAATTTAAGACAAATGACGTTTGGGAACTAGTCCCAAATCCCATGAACATGACCATCATAGGAACTAAATGGGTATATAGAAATAAGTTGGATGAAAATGGAATTGTTACTAGGAACAAAGCTAGGTTAGTTGCCCAAGGGTATAATCAACAAGAAGGAATTGATTATGACGAAACTTATGCCCCCGTAGCTAGATTAGAATCTATAAGAATACTCCTTGCCTATGCATGCGCCCTATACTTTAAGTTATTTCAAATGGATGTGAAAAGTGCATTCCTTAACGGTTTTATCAATGAGGAGGTATACGTGGAACAACCTCCAGGATTCATTGACTTCGCAAAACCTGATTATGTTTATAAACTCAAGAAAGCTTTATATGGACTCAAACAAGCTCCTAAGGCTTGGTATGATCGATTAAAAGCTTTTCTTATTAAACATGATTATTCCATGGGAATGGTAGATAACACTCTTTTCACGAAAAAGAAAAGCCCAAATCTCATCATTGTCCAAATATATGTCGAAGACATTATATTTGGATCGACTTGTCAGGATATGTGTGATGAATTCGCCAAAATCATGCATGATGAGTTTGAGATGAGTATGATGGGTGAACTAAATTTCTTTCTATGATTACAGATAAAACAATTAGAAAATGGAATATTTTTTAATCAATCTAAGTACATTAAGGAGATGCTTAAGAAATTTGGATTAGAAGACTCTAAGACTATGAAAACACCGATGCCTACGGAAGTAAAACTCACAAGAGATGAAGAAGATGAGTCCGTAGAAAACACTAAGTATAGAGGGATGATAGGTAGTTTACTATACCTAACGGCAAGTAGACCGGATATCATGTTTAGTGTCTGCCTTTGTGCTCGCTTTCAAGAGGATCCCAAAACCTCTCACCTAGAAGCGGTTAAGCGTATCTTCCGATACATTAAAGGCACTGTACACTTAGGATTATGGTATCCTAAGGGATCCGGCATAGAAACCATCGTCTATGCGGATTCGGATCATGCGGGAGACTACGTGGATAGAAAGAGCACTAGCGGTATTTGCACGTTCATGGGATGTTGCCTAACATCTTGGTTTTCGAAGAAGCAAACTGCTCTTGCTATTTCTACTACAGAAGCCGAATACGTAAGCGCTAGAAAGGCATGTCAACAAGCATTATGGATGAAACAAGCTCTCGTAGATTATGGCATTAGGTTAGATAATGTCCCAATTATGTGTGATAACAAAGGTGCTATAGATTTAAGTAAGAATCCCGTTCAACACTCTAGGACTAAACATATAGAAATATGTCACCACCTCCTTCGTGATAACGTTCAAAAAGGAAACATATCTATAGAAAAGGTTGCATCGGAAGATAACATAGCGGACATATTCACTAAACCCCTTAAGCGCGAACTCTTTAACCACTTACGTTTAGGCCTAGGAATGATGGAACAAATTGACTGAATTTTCTGCATTTTTGGTACATTTTTAATCGTCAGATGGGCGGACCCCTTAATGTTATAAAGGCGGCCCCCTTAATTATTAAGGGGACCGGCCTCTCATTAAGGGGACCGGCCATCTGTCTGACAAAAATTCTTCTTCTTCCTTTCTTCCCTCCTCTCATCTGTGTCTAGGAATCTGTTTTGCACAAAATTAAAGATTGGGAAACATTTTTCTTTTACATGAACATATTTATATACAAAACCCAATCTACTTTATTCAAATCATTCTCACGTTTAGGAAAACACATGAAAACCATTTTCCTTGCATTGTTGAATAATGCTAAAAATATTTTTCTTTCATGCATAAAATCTCACATGAATTGTCAAAATATATAACCTAATATATATCTTTGATATTGATAAATTGAGCAAAATCAAATCAAGGAGACTTTGGATTGTTTCTTAGGAAATTTTTGTATTTAGGAGTCGAAACAATCACATCTCCACATTTGTTGCATATAGGCACACACTAGAACAAAATTGCTAATCACATCTCCACATTTGTTCCATCACCAATTCCTTGTTAGTTTCTAGTGCCTTTGTTCTATTATCCTTGCCTTATATGATTACTCGTTTTAATATTCTTGATTGCTAGATAAAATTTCTTGCTTGCTTATTTGTTTAATTAATACTCCCTCCGTCCCTAAATAAATGTCCACTATTGACTTTTAAAGTCTTTATTTTAGAACTTTGAACTTAAATTATTTCATTTGTGTTATGTAATAATTAGTGAAAATTATACCAATGAAAATACATTTAAAACTCAATCCATTCATATATTTTGCATCAAGTATTACATAACACAAATAAAATAATTTGAGTTCAAAGTTTAAAAAATAAAACTTTAAAAGTCAACAGTGGACACTTATTTAGGGACGGAGGGAGTATGTCTTGCATGCATAATTATTAATATATTACATACATTCTTGCCTCAAAGAGTTGGACTTGCCTAAAACCAAAAACTCAAAACATAGCCCTCCTTACCTATTCCTGTAGAAAAACCCATTTCTGGAACTCTGAATACCATCAGATGGGCGGCCCCCTTAATTCATGAGGCGGCCCCCTTAATTATTAAGGGGACCGGCCCACAACTAAGGGGACCGGCCATCTAAAGGTAGAGTTCACAGAATCTTTTTCTGCTTTTTAGCCCATTTCATCCTACTCTTCCCTAAATTCACAAACATATTTTTTCCTAATCACCACAACAATTTTATCCATCCTTAATCACATCAATCCTCCACTATAAATAACCCCATTCCTCACCATCTTCACTCATCTCATCATGTCTTCTCCCATCAAACCAAAACCAAAAACCTCAAGGTTAGCAAGGATGACCGAAAAACCCGTGTGGAAAAGAAAATCTAACCCTCACAACAAGTCCATCTCAACAAATGGTGTGACTAGACAACCAACACCTCCATCCTCATTTGTTCCCAACTACTCTCCAAGATCTCAAGCTCATTCCATTGAACCATTTTACAAACCCTATCATGTTGGCCAAACATCCACATTCATTCCAAACTACACTTCTAAACCTCAAACCAACTTCAATGAAACCTTCAAAAATCCTCATCATATTGGTCAAACATCAAACTTTACCTCAAACCACACACCCTAATTTCATCCATTCCCACCAAATGATCAAATCCACATTCCCACGGAAAAGCAAAAGTTTCATGAAGAGATTAACCAAATCCACGACCTTAGTGATCTCCTTGCTATGCACCTTGCACAACGCAACAAGGGACAACCTCCATCCTCACCCTACTCAAATTACTTACCTCACTCTCTCAACTTGGATCAAGTTACAAACCACACCCACTATTGTCCTTGTTGCATCTTCCTTCAAAAACAAATTCTCCACTTAAGTGAAGATATTTCTTGGATCGAATATCTACTCACTCGTCCTCATCCTATTCCTCCCCTAACCCGATATAACATCGTTAGATTCACTCCATCCGCTCCATTTCCCTCACCATCAAATAACTAAGTCCTATTCACATGCTTTCTGCCCCAAAATAAAATCCCTCACCCTTTTGTGTCGCAAGCAAGTCCAATCGCTCTCTTTGGCAATATTAGGACCACTAGTATCTCTTACTTATGTTGTAATCCTTATGTTTTAAGCATATTGTGTATGTAATGATGATTCATGTGTTATACATGATCATCTTGAATGCATGAATAGATTAGTTGTTTGTTCTAAATATTTTTGCTATGCATATATATGTCTTGTGTTCTTAACTTGTTTTTGCAGCCAAGATTTACATAGCTCGTCTCCTTGGTGCCCTCGAACGAGGGGAGTATACATCAAGGGGGAGCTCTAGTTTCCGTCAAAATTCTTAATTGAATCTAGTCGGCATAACCTTTTTGATTCTACAAAAAGGGGGAGAAGTGAATATAAACTCACTAAATACTTGTCCAAAAATAAATTTTTGGGTTTAATGAGTTTAAGTTTTGTAATCATCAAAAAGGGGGAGATTGTTGATATAAATAATGCCTAAAACCATTATTAATACTTCTTGATATCTCTATGTTTTGATAATCACAAAATGTAAAATCATTAAACATAAACTTATTAAATAAACAAGTATTTAGTTGTAAATATTCATTTCTACAACTTATTCACTTAAGGTATGTATAAACAAAATGCCTAATGCATATGATCAAAGGAACATTTTCTTCACCACTAGAATTTTTATAAAATGACACAAACATTTTATATCTTTTACAAAATCATTTTTGGTAATTAAAGGAAAATGTTTAATCCATAATAAATATATGAATTCAAATTTTCAACCAAAAATGGCAAAAATGTTCCTGGAAAACCGTCCCCACAAAAAGACAAAGCTGGGCAACGGATATAATGGGCGGCCCCCTTTTTTAATCACTAGATTTTTTATAAAATGTCACAAATATGTTTAATCTATTATAAATATATAAATTCAAATTTTCAACCAAAAATGGCAAAAATATTCCAGAAAAACCTTTCCCACAAAAAGACAAAGCTGGGCAACGGATACATCGGCCAAATCTTTCCTATTCTTTCTAATTAATCCTTTGATCATATAATTATAAGCTTTTGTTTTAAGTGATCCAAAGCTTCAACCTCTCAAGTGCAAGAGAAGAATACTTCTATCCCTCAAGACAAGTATTACAATTTGGTGTATCTCTTCCATCCAAGTTATTGGAGTATCATAATTGTAAATCATTTTTTTTTTTGTATAAGTTGTGTATATTTGTTAGATAGGTGTGAACATAATTGCTTAGGCTAGTTTAGTGTTTAAGTAGTGAAGTTGTGAAGAAGTTAAGGTGTGTAAGTAGTGAATGTGTGAAGAAGTAGAAGAGTATATAAGTAGTGCTAGGTCGTGAAGTAGTTGTGAAGCCGTTGTGAAGAAGCTGTGAAGCCGTAGTGAAGAAGTTGTGAAGAAGTCGTGAAGAAGTTGTGATTGAAGTTGTGAGATTGGTTCTAGCTACGATTAGAACTCGACATTTAGCTTTGTGTCGTAAAATTGGTGTAAGCGAAAGTTATGTAAGGTTTTCTCTGCCATAAGGGAGCTTGTTGACATAGTGAATAAAACTCTCGAGTTAGGTGCTCGAGGAGTGGAGTAGGGCAAGGAAGGTGTCCTTGTAGCCGAACCACTATAAATCCTTTGTCTCGCGGTTCGATCTTTCCATCTCTATCTTTCATTTCATTTCATTACTTTACTTGCATTGTTAATTTAGATCTACTTATATTTGTTCATATTGTTCAAGAGTTGAGTTCACATAAATTCGAATCTAAGTTTTTAAAAGTAAACAAAGTTTTTATAATAAATCAAAAAGACATAATACGTTAAAGGAATGAGTCGATATGTTATAAATATACATAACATGTAGTGATGCACCGAAACACCATTTAGGCTGGCATTCCCGTTTGGGAACGTGGTGGGAACGGATACGCCGTCGAAACGCCACCGAAACGTTTCTAAGCCGTTTCCCGAATCTGCGAAACATTTCGTATGAATTTTCCGAGCCGTTTCTGGATTTCCAAGCCGTTTCTTGTGTTATGATTTTCGTGGTGATGGTATTTTCTGATGAAACTATGTTGAAGAGGGAAAAGGGGAAGAAAGATGATAAAAGCGGCTGACTTGTTATCAACTTATCATGTTACCCTAAATGATCGATCTATTATTCTTTAACTTTTTCTTTAATCTTGGGCCCAGTTAATAACACAAATGGGCCAACTTTAAATATATAAATGGTTTATTGTTCTTTTTCTTTTCTCTTGGCCCAACTAATAAGACAAATGGACCAACTATTAAATATAAAGATAACAGGTAAAACAAAATGTAATATTAAATATAATAATAAAATCAATAAAAGTTTATAAATATGTATATAAAATATAATTTTAATTTTTTATATTTTTTTATTGCCGTATCTATGCCGTTCCTGTATCTTGAATTTTTTATTTTTTCTGTTTCCCGTTCCCGTATCGTCCCCGTATCCCTTTTCCGTTCCCGTTTCAGTGCTACACTGATAACATGTTAAACGGATGAGTCGAGGTGTTATGGATTACATCACATGTTAAACGGATGAGTCAAGATGTTATGGATATACATAATATGTTAAACGAATGAGTCGATATGTTATAGATATACATAACATGTTAAACGGATAAGTCGACATGTCTTCCTCAGATCCACAAGTAAAGTCCAAATCCTTGCAGTTGTCTACTAAAGTCATCTTACCACTCTCAAAGCATCTTGAAACCTCAAAGCACCAAACACTTCCTGCCAAAACTTCCCACCAAACACTTCCCTCCAAAACACTTCCCACCAAAATTTCCCACCAAAATATTGGCGCCAAAACTACCCACCAAAAGCTAGCAGATCTACTTTATCCTCACAATCACATTATATACACTCTTATCCTCAAAACCACTCAACCTCACAAACTCTTATCTTTACACCAATTTCGAAACCTGAGATGCAGCAATATAATCCTTTTATGTGTTCTTATGGAACATGAAATATAAAACTAAGAACATCACATCAAAAATATACATTTGGCTGGGAATATTATGCATGTCCTCGTTCGAAGGTGAACAATCATACATTTCTTATTTATGTAAATATACAAATAATTAGGTTGTAATTTTATAATTTCCTTATTATATAACAGCCAAGACAAAAAGATCATGGATGTGTGTTAGTGCAAATATTACGATATTTAATCTATACAGTCTCGTTTGTTTTGATTGATGACAAACATGTAACTTGATATATGGCGTAAATTGTACAAGTTACTCGTAATCATATTTTGTCTCAACATACATTCAACACCTCTCGACATCTCAAGTCGTTGTACGCTACAACACAGGTTCGTACATGTTTGCTATGTGGCATTATGATCAAACCCATTAACAAATCATTTAGAATGTTTAAAATACGTTTAGAGTCATTAAATATTTTAAAAGGTTAACCATTCTATTTCAAACCTCGTTTTACATTTTGCATAAACAAGTATTTTTACTTGTACATCATGCTTCCTAAGTTGTATTCATGTCAAAATAGAATAAGTGTCACATTAGTTGTCAAAGTGCACCTTAGGTGTCAAAATAGGATAAGTGCTACATTATGTGTCAATGTGCACTTTAGGTGTCAAACTAGTACAAATGTGTTTACGTACTTCTAAAAATAATGTTAATGATATAATAACTTAAGTCCTATAATAGCATAAGTAGTTTAACATTTTTAGTAACACATAAACTAATACGGTACAACTTGTTAAACATGTACTAACTGGGTGAGTAATACATTTTACAAACAAACTTTTGTTTACATTTTAATCAAAATAAAAATGGTTTTATTACCTCATGCATAGTGTCATCAAAATCTTAAAAGATCACAAAAGATATCTTGGAAAGATTTTGTAAAGATTATGGAAAGATCTTAGGTAGATTTTGGAGAGATTTCTAGAGATTTTGTAGATTTCCTGTGTCAGACCCACATAACCAAAAATTAACACGAGCGGAACCAAATTTTTGGTTCCGTGGGTTGCTGAGCTTGTTGGCTATAAATAGCAGCCCATTGTTCACTCATTTCCTTACCACTTGAATACATATTCTATCCATCATGTTTACATATAATTAGCTCACTCATAAACACCCTCATAACATAACCAAGCTCAGAGATCTTGAGTCATCATCCACTACAAGCATACATATATGAAGATCTATCACAACAAGCTTAGAGAGCTTGTGATCTTCATCCATTGAAGGCTTCCTATCAATGGAAGTTCATTTAGATTAGTCATTCATATCCATTAGACATTTGTGTCATGGATTATCATTGTAAACATCATTGTATCATCACAATCTATTCACCAAACTAGATTAGATAGTTTATATGTTTGTGCCATAAAACACAAGGTTTTTATGTTGGGTCATAAAACATAACGGGAGTGGTTGTACCCTTGTAAGAGAACTCGACATCTAGCTTAGTGTCGGAAATATTGTCTAAACGACGTTAGGTTGCTTCTACCTCGAACTAGAACCCAGTATTTAGCTTTGTACCAGAAAAAGTGTAAGCGAAGTTTGTAAGGTTTTCTCCGCCGAGAAGGGAGCTTGTTGATTTTGTGAAGTAACTCTCGAGTTGGGTACTCGGGGAGTGAAGTAGGGCGAAGAGGAGCTCCGTGACCGAACCACTATAAATCATCGTGTCCGGTTTGCACTTTCTTTTTACTTACTTCTTTACTTTTATACTTGCATTATATTATTGCTTGTGTTGTTACTTGATGGTTATACTTGTGTGACAACTTGTTTTAGTATATGCTAGTCATAAACTATAATTGGCATCTTTCATATTACAACAAGCTTAATCGAATATTTGATACAACACGTTTTAAGATTTTAAAACGGTAACGTATTCACTGCCCCCCCCCCTACGTTTTCACAATTGGTATCAGAGCCTCGTGGCTCTTATTTTTAAAACAAATAGTTTTTAAAATAGAGTACGATCCATGTATCAAATTACCATTGAAGCGGAATATAATATGAAAAATGTTTCACTAATTATACTTAGAAATTTTGTTGTTAAATATTACTTTGTATACAAGCTTGAAGGTTTCCTTGAAAAATAAAAGAACAGATTTCTTGAAAGAATTTGTAAGTGTCAAACTATGTACTTAGAGCAAATTTATGAAAAATACGGTTTTGAAAGGAGCGTTTGGGATAACAATAAATTAGTTAAAAAATCACCTCCGTAAATGTTTAGATAAGTCACATAAGTAGAAATGATATTAAAATAGGTGTGTTATATGTTTACTATCAAATCTAGTAAGTCCTACACATTCTCACTTTGCGAAAATACATATTTTTAGCATTCTGTGACATTCTGTCTCAGAGAGGCACAGATCAGAAGGAACCATTTAAAGGGTTCCTTGCCCCTTGGAAAAAGGGTTCCTTGGTCTGCACAGTATGCAATTTTTGGCCAACTTCAAAAAATCATAACTAATTAACCGTAAGTCCGTAGAAGTCGTGCCACCTATCATTTTAAAGAGAATTAAGTATACTTTCATTTAAAAATAATCTCATGGCCTAAATTTAAATTGAAGTAAGTAAAATAAATCAAATGCTACAACCTGTCCAAAATATTAAGTTTCATTTTGACATAGTAACTCAAACTTTTGAGTCGGGCAATGTAAGTTGGTATCCTTTGAACATTGATATGATTTCTTTTGAAACTAAATAATTTGGTGATATTTATATATATAAAGGAAATTAATCAAGCTTGGTATACATCGTCATATTTAAACGCAAAGTGACGAAAAGTATATTTCTTTTTATGCTATGCTATATGACTACTTGTTTTGGTTGTTTGCATACATATTGTTTGCTTATTGAAAGTTGTTATTGCACTTGTTTATTTGTGATACATAAGTGTCAATCTTTCCATGATATTCATTTGCTTGTTTGTCAATTTCCTGTTTATATACAATATAACATTTGCTAGATTTTGTGCACCAAGTTGGAAAATTATTTTTGCATTGCTTATATTAGATAATTTTCTTTGAATATGTTATATTAAAAATCTTGCATAATTCACTTAGAAATGAGAACTAAGTAAAACTAGTTAAGTACTTTGAAAAATGTTATTTTGCACAAACTCCCACCTAATAGTTCAAGTGTTCAAATGTGTCACTACTTTCAATGATTATCGAAGCATTCAGTATCTTTGAAAAAAGTGTGTGAAACAATGAAGTATGAACCATTATATGCCTTGTAGGATGTTAACCTATTATTTATCGTTTTGTGAACTAACCAAGTGCCGTGCAGGTGGATAACATCATTATGTTATCAATTTTTATTTTCACATTTTAGTGAAATTTTTAGCCCTTGCATGATCTATACCCATCTATGTGTTTATAAATGTTTTATTGTTATCTCCTAATCACATTGAATTAATTACACATGTTTTAGGAGAAATTACGGGATTTGAACGGGTTTCGGAGGTCGAAAAATTCAACCGGTTAAGGTTTTTTGGCCTGGCGGATAGGGCAGAACCAAAAACTTGGTTCCGCCTATGTAATTTTTGGGTATTCCCAAAATTTTACCCGCGGACTAGGCGGAACAAATTTGGTTCCGCACGTTATGTTGCAAGGTAACTCGCGCCTGCAGTAAATTTTTTTCAATTTCGTTTAAATCCCGCACTCTAGTTCACTTACTTTTGTTACTAGGATACTTTTCACTGATATTCACTCATATTAGGATCATGTCATCTCACTTGCACCAATAGGATAACCATCTCTGATCATACTTTCAAATTTCATGAAAATGCTCCAAGGTACCTTTCTCTATAAAAGAAGGAACCCTAAAATTGGTTCCTTGCAATCTGTGGACCACTGATATTTTGTAATCATTACCCACATTAACTGCATTCTTTCATCCTTTACTCATCCTTCACCCATTAGCTTGACTTGTTTTGTGACTTGACAACTTCATAACAAATCCGGACTCATTATTTACAAAGATTACATACAATGTCAAAATCACAAGTCTAACTTATGACTGTAGATATTGTCTTGTATCTACATATGTTGCCTCACTTGGTTAACATGAAAATAATATGTCATCCTCCAAGACGATAAGGATTTACATCGAGTCATAACTCACGCTTATGTTAAAGATGTATTATCAAGTCTTGCCATCCTTTAGTGCGATCCAATCTCAACAAAGTAGGATTGACAACTTAAGTATTTCGTCCGAAATATTCAAGTATATTTGACTTACGATTGTAGTCATTAAAAGTAATATCCGAAAAAATCAAAGTATTTTAACAACATATGTTAAAACACTTATCCTAACACTCTCCTAATCAATAGGAATAAAACAAATGTCAATAGGTCTTCATCCTTGAACATTTAGCACTTACGTTCACTTGTTCTTTCACCAGCTTATCACATTCACCTCTGTGATATATCTCAGCCCCTAAGCTTCACAATGATGACCAAAACTTCAAGAACTTCACCCACTAGTTGTACCAACCAATGGACCACAAGAATTAGTATCTATCCCTGTTGTTTTCAACATCTATGAAACCTAAGTACTCCCATAAGCACAATAAACCTCTACATCTCCACATCCTTCTTTAGACACACTAGAAGACCTACCACTTAGATTAACCAATCCACCATCCTTACCATCATTTGAATCCACTGAGTGCATTGTTAAAAAAAAGGGCCCTTTGTCCAACACTCGTACCGAATCAAATACACGTTGAACAAACTCAACCATAATTTCCCACCTATGAGGACTTAGATAACTCATTATGGCTAGAACCTTCACTATCAAATGAGCATGATGCTCCTGGTCATTTTTATCAATTTCCACTAGGTATAAGTAGTACTACTTTCACAAGTTATCAAAGTATTAGTAATACTATGTCATTAAACTTTTGCATAAGTTTCGTTAAACCTTAAATCAACATTTTAACAATATATGTTAAAATACAATCTCAAAGCCAATCTCATACACCCTGAGCGACAATGAATCTTGAGGAGTATATATAAGAAACTCGAGTGAATTTCTCTTGTCATCATCTAGTGAATATAATCTTAAGACCAAGTATATTTAGGATAGGACTGTCTGATTCAAACACTTTGGCTTTATATCTTCATTTAGGAAAACATAATGTTTTGGAAAACATTATGCCTAAAAAAACATGCGTTAAGTTTTCATCTTGTTAAAAGGATAATGTATATCCTATGCATCATTCTCTCCTTATGACATGAACGGTTGTGTTACAAGAGATTTCATTACACCTCATTGGCTAAATGATCTTGAACAAACATCTACAAGTTCTATAAACTAGCATATCTCCTTCATCTTGTCATACTTGTTTTCATAAGCATGATAACTTTATCCCATGGAATAATCTTATGTGTTGAAAGATACTATTTGTATCTATTTCCTTTCAAGCGTACATCATAACCTAACCTTGCTCATAATCTAGTTTAAATCTTGTGCACATCCACGGTTAAAACTACATATCTCTAGAGCATACACAAGATCTATTGAAGTTGGTAACCTTACTTAGATTCTTGTTGAATAAAATTCCAAAGAACTTTCTTGAGAACGTTCTTGATTTAACATATTCCATTGACACACAAACACACCCACACTTTCCTAGAACATTTTGGAAGATGTAGGAAGTGTGTATCTATTTATTAGTTAGAACTTTGCTTAGTTGGCAACCTTAGTCCCTTTGGCACTTTAATAATTCATTCTTAGTACTATAACAAGTTGGTTTTAGTGACAGTTTAAGGATTTGGCAAGTATAGTCCCTGCAGGCTAGAACAAGGTGGTTCTAGTACTAAAACAAGCTGGTTTTAGTTATAGTTTGGTCATTTGGAAACTTAAGTCCCTTAAGTCCATTTTCTTTCTACTTTGGCCACATTAACTTTATAACTAATTTAGCACTTGTCAACTTAAATCCCTTAAGTCTTTCTCTTTTATAAAAGTAACACATCAATCTTTCTATAACCTCATTACACATTCTTTGACCATTAGTTTGACTATTGGGCCAAGTATTGGTAAATTAAAATCTTTTATATACTTCAATAGGCAAAAATAGAAATTCCAATCTTTTTAACATGAGAATGACTACTGGAGAACCTATTGCACTAGAAACTGAATCTAACCTAACGGTTAAATTACTTCCAGGAGAGAAGTTGGGTATCACCTGTAAAAATGGTCGTGTGTAGCCTTAATTGAGCACCGCTAGTAATAGTCTCATATTCATTCTCCAACTTGAAAAATCTTTATTACTATACTTGCCTAAAGCAAGTGTTAAAATAAGATATTTTGCCTCGCCTTATGAATATTAATCAAACAAGTAGTCGATGTGACTTTTCTTTCTTTAGTTTATTAAAATCTCTTGCATTACACATAAATTTGTTGATTACATGTTTTTGTTTGATATGATTATGTATCTTGACTTTATCATGATAACTATTTGATTAATAGTCAAATGTGTAAACCTTGGAAAAGGTTTTGTCTGCATGCTTATATGTTTCGTGCTACTAAATGTTGACATGATTTGTATGATATCTTCATTATTTCTTTATATGATTTCTCGCAATATTAACATGTTACTTGTTAACTCATATGCCATTTTGATACATGGTGTTTTTATCTATGTTTAAAAGCTTTTGTCTTTTGTTGGCATTCATTAAATCTATGCATAAGATTGTCTAAATAATACATGCCCCAAAATGAATTTTTTGTCTTGCTTCTTTTGTGACTTTGTCACATTATTTGTTCGCTACGTGTGCACTTATAATTTGTCGAAGTGCTTTTGGTATGATAAACATTTAGAAGTCGTTTTATCCTACAAATTAATCACATGGATCATTATATGCTTAAGTGTTTAAGCCTAACGACAAAACAATCTCACAATGAAGTATTTCATATAATGTCATGCTCTTGCATAATATGATTGTTTGTCTTTGGGAAAAATACGACGAAAGCCTCTTTTCTTTCTTTTTCAGCCGACTTGAAAGGTGCTCTCAACAGCTCTTGAAGGGGGAAGCACATAACTAATAGGGTTCAGGCTTATACGATTCATGTTATCCCCCCGAAGCCCCTATCGCCTGCCTGGAGACTTCGTATGCGAGCATAAATCTCAGCTTCGTTCTCTCGGCTGCGATTTCACTTCTCTTTCAAGTTCCAATAAGATTGTTATGCTCGTGGTGACTTCAATTCTCAAACCAGAGACCAAAGCAAGGCTCGACAAAACAGAAAGTATCATAGTACGTCGTCCTTCCCTGAAATGGAACTTTCATGCTCATAGTACGATGGAATTGCCCAATTATGGCAATCATTGGTGGACCTTCCCTTGAACAAGTCACGGAGCTCTCAACGGAGTGGTTTAGGTTCTGGGAATCTATTCTGTATTATAGCTTTCTCTTCCTTTCAGTCCCTCGTCCATGAATGTGAATGAAAAGAGGAGTAATGCTTCCTAGCACGGGACACAGAATAAGACCACTTAGATCAGAATAGAGGACGGGGCAGACGCAGCAGAGCGACGACCTGGGAGCGGATTCCCCACTGGCGGGGGGGGGGGGGGGGGGGGGAGGGGGCGGGAGATGGCCATCTCAAGGCACATCACGACCTAGGCCTTTCTTTTACAGGACTTCTTCCAACAGACTTTCCAGTGACCGGTCCCTTCCATTCCTTTGTTCTATGGATCCTTTGACTCCCAATCGGGTTGCCTTCCCAGGTCTCGTCGGTGTTGCTGATGCTATCATGATGTGTAGTGATTTTTTATCTAGTAGTCGAATATGTTGTTTTTTTGTTTATATAGGATGTTATCTTATGATTTCTATCATATTCACATCTTTTGTCACTAACACTTTTGTCTTATAGGTTGATAACAAATTATTTATTATCTCACTTCTTTCTAACTTTTATATGCTAATTTCGCATAATTGAAATCCCTTTATTGCTACGTAGATTAATAATATGTTTTATGGGACCCATTCACTTGCATATAGTTTTTACTTTTTAAAGCATATAGAATTAAGTTTTAGAGGCTTGGCATTGCATTTGTGTATCTTTCAACCGACCTCTTTCCAAATCTCATTATTGCTTCCGCTTTCCAAAAATCACCTCCATTACTATTTAGCTATAACAATACTCTAATCCTTTTCACCTCCTATGAGAAAACCACATGCCTCGTCATGCGATCATCTTGCATTGATAGAGAAGAGCTACATGACTTCAAGGATGAAGTTCTTTGTATGCTAACCAACATCCGCAAAAACATTACTAAACTCATCACTTTCATTAACCTGCAACCTCCTAAACACTTTATCGTCATTCTTTATTCGATGCATTACACATTATGTTGGATGTCCATCGATTAAGGCGGAGAGAAATTCATTCACATAATTGTCCTTTGTCAAAATGTATTAAAGAACACTTACTCATTTTTCTTACACCCTAAAATACCAACACATAGGTACACACCATTTAGTTAAAATCGGTTCACAAAACCACAAGTGTTTCAAGCCTTTTTAACCCAGCATCACAAGTTTGCACCAATACCTCATCAAGTGAAAAACACATCATGTGATTGACAAACTTCTAGCTTCATCTCCACAACCAACAACTAATTTAAATGGAGTCTAGGATTTTTCTTAAACCAGGACCTCACAACTTCATTGTCTAGAACACCATCATAGGATCTCATCCTTTTCTTCTTTGACACATATCAGGCACGTCATCGTCAGTGCAAACGATATATTAATCAAAACATTCATTCCCAACATTTTCTCAACACGTTGGTCTAACCAACACTCTCCCATCGTATGATGTCATTCTCATCCTCATATAGGTATTTAGTATTTTTATTTTTTCATATGGTATTTCTGTTCCTAGGTGCTCATTGTCCTCACTTTCTTTTAATTCCATTCAAGCATATACTATGGCATAATACATCATCTTTGGTAGATGATAATGTTATAAAAGATTATTTCGGTCAAAACCATGTTAATGCTCTCTCCCCCATTGTCACCTAGAATAGGTCATTTTTATAATTTGTGTCAATCAATGAATGAATTTCATTCTTGTTAGCGTCAATAATATCATTCAAATAATGACCCTTATGCATTACGAGAGTCACATTCTTTGCTTATCCCCTAAGTTGTGAATTTTAGATCAGGATTTCATGAGTCCATATTCTCTATTTTTATATTTGTTATAGCATTTGCTATACATATGTGTTTCTAATTCTTTAATAGTTATCTACGTTATCACCACCACCTTCCATCATCACTTTCAATAATAATCACCACCTTGGATTAGCGAAAAACTCACTTTAATCTATCTTAAGTCATCTATCGAGTTATCATCACAACCTCCTATGAATCCTACTAGTAAACCGACATCAACACTAGCACCACCCACTCTAACTCTTAATATTTTAGCTTCACTTCATATTTTTCTTCTAGGCATTATTTTTTTAGGCTTATATTTTTGGAGAATCATATTATATTCCAATTTTTATTTTCTTATGACTGTTTGTATTTATTATTAGAAGATTACACCTTATAACATGTTTTACTAAATGATTATGGTTCTCTGTCTTGAGTTGCTTGTGATTATATCATTGATATATTGCATCATATATATACATCTTATTTTTCTTTGTCAAAAAGATGAAATATATTGCACTAATCCTTTCATTGTAGGTTCATCATCATATACACTCGATTGTATATAGCATACTCATCTAAGGATGAAGTTTGCATCGATTATTTTCCTTCTTTTATTGTAGGTGCTTCTTGACGTCCTCGAACCAGGAGGAATATCTATCAAGCACTCATATTGCATCGTCTATACACTTGGTCGTATATGACATATCTGTCTAAAGACATAGCTTCTATTGTACTAATTTTTGTTTTGTAGGTTCATCTTGACGCCCTATATCAAGGGGGCTTCCGTCAAGCATTTATAGAATGCATCTTATACACACTTTGTTGTATATTACATACTCGTCCAAGGACGAATATAGTTTTGCACTAATATTTTTTTGTAGCTTTTTAATCATACCTTGACGCCTCGATCAAGGGGGAACATGCACGCATTCATAATCATTCTCATTCTTCGACACACCTTTGTGTTTCGACAAAGAGGAGGAGGAGATTGTCCAACATAGATTACCCACGTATATCATGTGCTATGTGTATTTTCTTCATCTTATATTTTTACAATTTTTTTTATTGCATAACTAGCCTTGATGTAGGTTAAGCCTCTTAATTTGATCCATGGCACCGCTACTAAACAAGGGCAATAACATAAGGGATGCAACAACCATAGGGGATTGGAGTAGACAATTTAACTTCACTAGGGATGATGCAAGCTCACCTTTTCGGGGAGAAATAAAGTATAAAACTCCAAGGACACACCCTTTTTGTTTTGACAAAAGGGGGAGAAGAGTGTAAACGGAGAAGGTAATGTAGAAGGTAATACGGACACAAGTAACTTTTTACATTTTACTATCTATCACGTTTACATATTTTGTCATCATCAAAAAGGGGGAGCTTGTTAGTGCAAATATTACGATATTTAATCTATACAGCCTCATTTGTTTTGATTGATGACAAACATGTAACTTGATACATGACGTAAAATGTACAACTTACTCGTAATCATATTTTGTCTCAACATACATTCAACACCTCTCAACGTCTCAAGTCCTCGTACGCTACAACATAGGTTCGTACATGTTTGCTTTGTGGCATTATGATCAAACCCCTTAACAAATCATTTAGAATGTTTAAAATACATTTAGAGTCATTAAGTATTTTAAAAGGTTAACCATTGTATTTCAAACCTCATTTTACATTTTGCATATACAAGTATTTTTTTACTTGTACATCATGCTTCCTAAGTTGTATTCATGTCAAAATAGAATAAGTGCCACATTAGTTGTCAAAGTGCACTTTAGGTGTCAAAATAGGATAAGTGCCACATTAGGTGTCAATATGCACTTTAGGTGTCAAACTAATACAAATGTGTATACATACTTCTAAAAATGATGTTAATGCCATTTTTAGTAACACATAAACTAATATGGTACAACTTGTTAAACATATATTAACTAGGTGAGTAATACATTTTACAAACAAACTTTTGTTTACATTTTAATCAAAATGAAAATGGTTTTATTACCTCATGCATAGTGTCATCAAAATCTTGAAAGATCACGAAAGATATTTTGGAAAGATTTGGTAAAGATTATAGAAAGATCTTAGGTAGACTTTGGAGAGATTTTTAGAGATTTTGTAAATTTCCTGTGTCAGACCCACGGAACCAAAAATTAACACGGGCGGAACCAAATTTTTGGTTTTGTTTGATCCGTGGGTTGCTGAGCTTGTTGGCTATAAATAGCAGCCCATTGTTCACTCTTTTCCTTACCACTTGAATACATATTCTCTCCATCATGTTTACATATAATTAGCTCACTCATAAACACCCTCATAACATATAATCATAATGCTTCTAACTTTCATTATGTTGTAAGCATACTCCCGAAATGATCCTATGAAGCAAGCTCAGAGATCTTGAGTCATCATCCACTACAAGCATACATATATGAAGATCTATCACAACAAGCTTAGGGAACTTGTGATCTTCTTCCATTGAAGGCTTCCTATCAATGAAAGTTCATTTAGATTAGTCATTCATATCCATTAGACATTTGTGTCATGGATCATCATTGTATCATCACAATCTATTCACCAAACTAGATTAGATGGTTTATGTGTTTGTGCCACAAAACACAAGGTTTTTATGTTGGGCCATAAAACATAACGGGAGTGGTTGTACCCTTGTAAAAGAACTCGACATCTAGCTTAGTGTCGGAAATATTGTATAGGCGACGTTACGTAGGTTCTACCTCGAACTAGTACCCGGTATTTAGCTTTGTACCGGAAAAATTGTAAGCGACGTTTGTAAGGTTTTCTCCGCCGAGAAGGGAGCTTGTTGATTTAGTGAAGTAACTCTCGAGTTGGGTACTCGGGGAGTGGAGTAGGGCGGAGAGGAGCTCCGTGACCGAACCACTATAAATCATCGTGTCCGGTTTGCGCTTTCTTTTTACTTACTGCTTTATTTTTATACTTGCATTATATTATTGCTTGTGTTGTGACTTGATGGTTATACTTGTGTGACAACTTATTTTTGTATATGCTAGTCATAAACTATAATTGGCATCTTTCATATTACAACAAGCTTAATCGGATATTTGATACAACATGTTTTAAGATTTTAAAACGGTAACGTATTAACCCCCCCCCCCTTTTTACGTTTACACAATGTGGATATTTTATGTGGAAGAGTCAGTTTGATGACCAGTTAAGAGTAATCTCTTCTGCTTCAACATCTCAAGGTTTTGGATCTGCAACAACAGAGTGCTCAAACTGTAATGCCTAAGATCTTAGGATAAACATGTTGGAATCACAAAAACAGGTGCTAGAGACAAGAGTAAGGATGCTGGAGGCAAGACTTGAAATGGCAAGGAATCCCGACGACCACGACCACGCATTTCAGTCGGGTGCAATACTCCGTGAGCTGTTAGGTGACATGGAAAATCTTCGTATGTAGTGTTGTTGTTGTTGTTGCTGTTGTTGTTGTTGTTGTTGTTGTTGTTGTTGTTGTTGTTGTTGTTGTTGTTGTTGTTGTTTAATAAAATGTCGTTGTTGTTTAAAACACGCAAGAGTTTGGTCCAATATCACAATTAACAGACACAAAGGCAAACCTTTTATTTAAAACACACAAGAGTTCTCAACCACATACATTTCATACAGACTCAAATGAAACAACTCGACAAGCAAACAAAACAACTCAAACGAAACAACTCGACAAGCAAACAAAACAACTCAAACGAAACAACTCGACAAGCAAACGAAACTAATGACAAAGTTAAACTCTAATCAAAAGCTAATTACCATAATTTTTTTAGTTTATATGTTACCGACAACATGTCGTCGGCAACATCTTGGCGAGTCAAATTCCTGCCCAATTATTCGCTATTATTGAGAGGCTGGGGAGAAGTCAAATTTGACAAATACGGTTCCGACGACATGTCATCAGGATTTTAACATCCAAAAAATTCAACGCAGGATTGGCTCGGTCAAGCGTTGTTTTTTTTTTTTTTTTTTTTTTGTTTAGTGATAAATACCGACGACAATGTGTCATCGGGAATTTTTGCCGTAGCCAAGTCTCCTGATTCTAGTTGTGTCTTAGCCTTCTTTTTCTAAAGTCACTTGACTTATCTCATCTCATCTTCTAACATTATTATTGTTCAAAGGGGATTAACTAAGATTTAAGTACATGCATTTAAGAAATGACAATACACAAAATTTGGTTACTTAATGTCATAATTCGTTAAATATGATGTCCCAAGACATGTTTTATTGCATCTACCTGTCTTGTGTACGGGTTACTTATTTCATTTTCGATATTATATTTTACAATCAACTAAAAGTACATTAATCATTTTAATATTTTTTGAAAGAAAATTCAAAATAATGATTTTTTTTTTTTTTTTTTATTTATTTTTTTTTTTTTTCAGAACTAGTAACATACATGATTGATTATATACATATTTTCAAAAACAATCTTTATAAAACTAATAGGGTCTAAAAAAATGTTCAAAACTCCATGTACAAAGTCTAGTTGTTGATAACGTACGAAACATTTGTTTTAAACGAGTAAAGCTTAGGTCGCGCTTCGCAGCGACTAATTTAAACCTAAATGTTGTAGCGGTTGTGACATTTGAAAATTCACATTTTGCAGCAGTTTTGTGAAAAATATATATGTGCTGCAAAATGTAGATATCTCAACTGGTATATCGGTATAATATTTTCAATTCATTAAATCGTCAATGATAAAACATTTTTCGACATAAACTTGCATTTAAATTTGAGAAATTGAGTTACCAAAACAAAATAAAATATTCTAATTCCGGATGAAAGTGTTAATTATAGGTTTTTTTTATTTTTATTATATTTTAACTTCAAAAAATGAGATTGAAAACTAAAAGTTATTAAGGCTTAAGGGATAGAATGTAAATTTAGACTAAAAAATTGTCACACTTGAGAATTAAATTTGGCACCTTCTTTTAATTTGCAACACCATTACCACTAAGCTAAAGACATAGTTGTTAAATCTTTTCAATTATAAGTTATGTTCTGAGAAATTATATATCTTGGCTTATGAATAGTAAAATCTCATTCATATCTGTGCTTTATTTCAGAGTTTTCTGTTTCGTTTAGTTAACGGTTAAAATCATATCTTTTCTAAATGTTTAAAATGTTTTACACATTGCGGCTATGTTTTATTAATACATTTTTGTAATAAAAAATAAGTGTATGATAAGGGACACATCAAATTTCATTCTTTTATAGTGTATTATGTGTGAACTAAACATAAATTATATCGACACTTTTATATGAAATTCAAGTTGTATCAATATCAAAAGTATTTTAATATTGGTTTCATTTTGATCGTATTTTAAAAACCTTTCTCATGGTAAATTCTATAAAGGTTCAATATTTTTGTTTCGTTTATGTAAATGTAAAGTTTAATAATTGTTGTAGTTTTTAAATAGTTAAAGGAGAAAAACTAAAAATTCTATCAATATTTAGTATCTCACCCCTATTTTTGGGGGCAAATATAAGAAATTTCCTACCTGGTTGGCTTGTTAGGCCCGTTATTTTTTGCTTTGCTTAGGGCAGGCGGTAAGGTGACGGTGAGTTAAGACTTAACTCACTGCCACCTCAGCGCCACGTCAGCTTTTTCCTTTTAACCTTAACTCTTGACTTTCCACCCCGGTAACATAACTCACCTTAACTTACCTCCACCCAATATTTTCAATTTCAACCCTAATTTTTAACAAACACTTCATTTATTTAAAACATAACATAAATTCTTAAACATATTACAATACGAAATTAAAACATAAATATTACATTACGAAACATATAAAAAATTTTAAAACATAAATATTACATTACGAAAAAAATATATTTTTTTTATTTCGAAATAAAATTTGTCTAAAAAAAATAATTTTTTTTCGAAATAACAAAAAAATATATTTCGAAAAAAGAAAGAATTAATTTTTTTATTTCGAAATTAAATTTTTTTTATTTAGAAAAATATTTTTTTTATTTCGAAATAAAATTTGTCTAAAAAAATAATTTTTTTTCGAAATAACAAAAAAATATATTTCGAAAAAAGAAAGAATTAATTTTTTTATTTCGAAATTAAATTTTTTTTATTTAGAAAAATATTTTTTTTATTTCGAAATAAAATTTGTCTAAAAAAATAATTTTTTTTCGAAATAACAAAAAAATATATTTCGAAAAAAGAAAGAATTAATTTTTTTATTTCGAAATTAAATTTTTTTTATTTAGAAAAATATTTTTTTTATTTCAAATGTTGATGAAAATAAAATGTGTATGAGGTGGGTATTTATAGTGGTAAGAAAATAGGTTTGAAAAAGTTTTTTTTTTTTTTTTTTTTAGCTATATCGCCGTTTACAAACGGTTAGAAATATAGGGGGGCAAAGTGTAATTTTTTTCCCCTTGTTAACGCACGTTAAAACCTTAACGTGCCAAGTTAACTTAACTTGCCCTTGCCTTTGCCTTTCTGTCGCGGTAAGGTAACTTGGCAAAAAGTGAAGGTGAGTTAAGCCTTAACGTGGGGCAAAAAGTCACCTTACCGAGTGCTATTAGGCTTTTTAGGCTTTTTATTTTTATTTTTTTATTTTTTTCACCATATATATATTAACCACTCATTAATAACCCGGGTTATATACATATATATATATTTTTTTTGAGAAATGATACGTCGACCTAAAGTGGACTTAACTATGGACCTAAAAACATGTGTCATGATCCTTATGGGTTGTAAAATAAGTGGTTCCTTATCTGCAGCCATCATGATAATGCCACGTGTTTTTAGGTCCACAATTAGGTCTACTTTTAGGTCTATGTATCTTCTTTTTTTTTATTAATTTTATGTAATAAACAGTAAATTTGAGTTCATGATTGTATTAATTTAGTAATAGTAATTAGTAATGATACCTTTTTTTTTTTCGAACTAACGATATATTATAGAATCATAAGAAACTAGATCGATGAAAAGAGAAACAAGGATCTAAAGCACAAACTTTATGACCTTTTTCATCGCATATTTTATTTACATCTAATTAAATACCATCAATAAGTCCAAATAAATAATTAGAAAGTAATGGTGATGCCTACTTAATAGATAAACTTAAGAGATATTACAGGTTAAGAAAATTACAAAAAGAAGACTATGCAATATTCTTTCTTTAATAAACGTGGCCTATCTACATCCATATAAGTGAATTAAAAATATGTTTATTAGGTGAGCACTCTACATGGTACTCCTCGTCTATGAAATGGCCCTCACCCCATTAATTAAACCTTTTTCCAATCGGGACCATCGCATTCTCTAGACAACAATATGTCCAAGATATTATTGATGTAGGACATCCCTTACTTTACAACTAAATAATTTAAAGCAAAATATATATACCCATATACGTAGATGTATACATGCTTAGAGCATACGGCATTCTGTGAGAAACGTCGGTTGTCGTTGGTCGCCGGTCATCAACACACTTGGTACACAATCGTTGTCCGTGGTGAACGAGTTCGTTGCTTCAACCACTACTACAGAAAACTAGTCTAATATACACTCTTTATTTCATATTTTTTAAAAATGTGTAAAATATTATTAGTTTATTAACACTTAATAATGTGTAAAAATTAGTTACATTCATAAATGTGAAAAAACAATATAACACACTTATAAGTGTCGAACTTAATTGTAACATCTAATTTCTCCACACTTGAGGAAGCGTGGAGAAATTGGGCGTTACAAAATAACTTCCACACATATAAGTGGGAACATTTATTAGATTTCTTCACACTTAAAAATTTGAACTTTCTTTTTGATGCAAATATAAGTGCGTGAAATTTATTTGTTTACAATTTATTTTTATTTTTATTTTTTTTCACACTTATTAATCTAACAAATTTTACACATCATTAATTGTTAATAAATTGATAAAATTTTTCACATTTTAAATTATGAAGAAAAGAGTGTGTAGATTAGACTATTTTTCTGTAGTGCACAAGCAAGTTATAATTTTTTCCTGTGTTAAAAGGTATGTGTGTCGTCTATATTCTGGCCAGTGAGATGAGTATTTAGTAGAAATGACGGAAACATAGCTAGAAAAAATGTTGTCCAAGTACTTAGGATTCTCATAAATAAGGCCATATTTTCCAATGTAATACTTATCAGGTGTTGGTATCATCATGTGAGCTGTATGAACAGCCTGCCCAGTTTACGTAGAGTATTTTCTAAATCTTTTATTTTTTCAAAAGTTCAAAATTTTCATCCTTAAGTTTCGAAACTTCTTTTGCATGTTTCTCTTTGACAATTTCATATTCTCGTTGTTTATTTTCCAAAGTGGTTTTCAATTTCTTTTCACGGAAAATAGCTTGAGAGTAACCTAATTCTAATTCTTCTTTTTGAATCAAAAAAAGTTTTACAGACTCTTCATATGTCACATGATCCTTGATTTGTCTTTCCAAGCATGCAATCTTACCCCTTTTCAATAGTTATATCTTTAGCACAATCATTAACATGAGTTTATAACATGTCAGCAATTTTAAAAATTTCAGCACGTTCATGTTCAAATCAACTGGTTCATGAAGATCTTCAACTCTATTAGGAATCAATTGAGTTTCAACACAAGCAAGTTCAGAATCGCTTGGTTCAAGTTCAAGTAATTTATTAATAGTTTATGCTTCATCAAGAATTGATTCATTTTTACTGTTGACAAATTCATTATCAGCCGCATATAATACCTCATTAAGTAGAGAATCATCAACATCCGTGTCGTAACTCGGACCACTTCCATCTTCATGCTTTTATGATTCTTAATCAACCTTTTTAATCTTGCCATGAAGACCAAATTTGTGTCTAATGCATTACCATAGTCATTAGTATCCATCAAGAAGTACTGTTTTTCAGCAGTAAACTAATGACCTTGTCCTTCCTATGTAGCCAGCAACATATTTTCATTAAAGTATGTACGATTGCGAGCTTTACCATTCGAGCAGTCTTTGGCAAAGTGACCATCTTGTACATAACCATAACACTTTATGTTCGCAGCCTTTTTACCCTTATCCATATGATCGATCCTAATACCACCCTAATGTTTAACTTCATTCTTTGGCTTGAAGTCTTTTCTTTTGTTAGTAGCAGTGGGAGCTGGAGTAGTACGAAGATTGTTGTTTGTGGGTTTCTTGTAGTAAGACTTCTGAATTTGCTTCCTAAGTAAAGCCATTGTATTAAGAAGTTCAACAATTGCTTCAGATGACTATGGAGTTTCAGATTCTATGGGTTCTTCATCTCTAGATTCAGACGGTGACTCATATTTGACTTTGTTCATTGATGAACTCAAATAAGTACATTTTATTACCATCATTTATCCTATTTATTTGAATTGTTTTATTATATTATCTGTGAGAATTGATACGTTAATGTTTACTTTTTTAATTCTCAGGTAAAAATAAGTATTATGTAAAACTTGGCGATTTTGGACTAATTATGGAGCAAAACAAGCATGAAGATGAGAGTCTACTGAAATGTACAAGATCAAGACATTCTGCTCCAGATACGCCGCATCTTGCTTATTACATACGGCACATCACTATCAAGATTTCACAAGATACGATCCAAGACAGCAAGGACATGCGCCGCATCTAAGGATGGAGTTACGCCGCATCTTCTGGCGGTGTACGAATATTCCTGAATATATTAATCTTGGACCCCACGCGAAGTTAAGTCAATGCGCCGCATCTACTTATTAGATGCGCCGCATCTTACCCTCAGACAGAAACTATAAATACCCCAAGACCAGACGAATTTCAAGAGCCCTAGTTTTAGAAGACCGAAGACCACAGAAACCTAAGGCCGAATTCAGTCGAAGTAGCAGCACAAGACACACCTTGAACGAAGATACAAGAGCTGTAAGAAGGTCCTGCATGTATTTAATTCATTAAGTAGTTTTGTTTTATTGTGTTAGTAAACTTTAATTCATCAGGATTGGTGGCTTGTGTAATGTGACAACGGAAAGGTTGCACTCCCTTAAAACTGCTTTCCCATTAATTAAAGTTTATATGTTGATGTCTTTGGTGACTTTTATTAGTGCATTGATAACCTCTGTGTCTAGCTGAGCGTTGATCGGGTCGCCATGCCTCTGCCCTCGCCTATTTATTAGATCGCCTATGCATTCTATCGTCTGTAGAAAAGTAGGAAGAAAGATAAATAGGATAGTCATAAGTAATCATTAAGGGTTTACTCGCCGATAAGATTAGAGCCAACGAGAAAGGACTTAATCTCGGTGCGTTGCATCGAACTATACACTTCATATAAAACTAGCAATAAAACAAGTGACAAGCTACTTAACTATCAGGACAGGTCTTCTTATTGTCTCGAGTATTTATCTGTGTACGTGTGTGCTATTCGCTGATTCGTGCTCATTAGTTTAGTTTATTATTTAATTGCAACCAAACCGTGCCAGTCTCTCAGGCTGAACCCCCCTTGCGTTAGAGTAGGTTGTATAGCTAACTTAAGATATTAAAATACTGATTAGAATAACTAGATAATACGTTCCACTCTTAGTGATCGACACTCTACTTACCATTATATTCATACTGACCGGGTACACTGCTCGTTAAAGTGTGTATGTTATTGATAAGTCGGCTAAATATAAATTTAAAACTTGAATACTGCTAAAACCACAACGACATACCGTGGGTATAAATTAGAGCACGCGCACGCACGCATCAAGTTTTTGGCGCCGCTGCCGGGGAGTGAATTGTTATTATCTGTTAATTTGATTAGTATTTTAATTATGTTTTTCTTTTTAATTTTTGAACTAACCGCTAACCGTGTTGTGTATTAGTTAATTTGCATTCATTGTATTATTTTGCATATTTTCTGTTTTTGTGTGTTTTTATTTTTGTTTATTTTCGTTTGTTTTTATTTGTTTTTATTTTTCGTTTTTTCTGTGTTCTGCTATCGTTGTACTGAGCTTATTCAAACGATATGGCGCATCTGATTTCTCAGATACGGCGTATTGCGTTTAATTTTTATAAAATACAACGCGTTTAATTAATTCGATACGACGCATCTTTCCCCAAGATACGGCGTATCTGTTTTTAATAAGAATTTTTTTTTTCTAAGCGATAACGCCATACGACGCATCTGCTTTTGCAGATACGGCGTATCTATTATTTTAATTAAAAACAGTTTTCGAATTATTAAACAGATACGACGCATCGATTTTTATCGATACGGCATATCTTCTGAATCAAAAATCTTGTATTTTGAAACGTAACGAAAATACGACGCATTAACTTTTGTTAATACGATGCATTTAATTTTTAATAAGTATATCGATTTTTGATAATTAAAACTGATACGGCGCATTCTAAATTTATAAGCGGCGTATCTATTTTCTGAATAAAGTCTGATTAAATTTTAACGATTATAAGATACGGCGTATCCAACTTTTTGGATACTGCGCATCGTCTGCAGATATCAGTAACTTTAATTTTTCGTATTCCGTTTTCGTTGTTGATTTTCTGATATATTACTTTCTTGAACAAATCCTACTGATGCTTTCGTGATTATTTCAGAAGGAAAATGGTCGGATTCGGAGAACTGATTGACTTCGACTTCGAAGCCAATTTTATGGATGGAATATTAGTGCAAGATAAATCACTCTAACGTTACGATGGGGACTACATTGAACTTAATGACCTTGATGGACCATTAGAATCCAATGACCTGTTCATGGACGATGCGGAATCTGAGTTAGAAGAAGGAGAAATTCTGGATAGTCCAAAAGTCAACGTTATTAATACTAGGAATTACGATGAATTTGAGGAATATCATGGTTCTTGGGATTACGGTAGAAGGATCCACGCCAATTGTGCTTACAATTTGCAATTCCCATGCATGATTGGGTACAAGTGTATTGACGCCAATTTCTTTCCTGTTTTACCGATCAATGTCATGTCAAGAAGCTTTTACAATTCTATTATGAGAAAAAAAGTGGAGTATAAGGGAAAGAATGTAGTTGGAGCCTTCATTAATGTCCGGGTCTTCGTTGGATGTTTTACTATTGTTACTGAGTTCGCCATTGTTGAAGACATGAATGCCTATTGTGACAGCGATATGGGTGACGTGATTGTTGGAAAACCATTTTGTAGGGAGATCACTATTAGTGCAAAACGATTTGAAGGAAAGATCACCTTTCAATGTGGAAGCGACGTTATCACTTATATGATGCCCCGAACTCACCCTGGGTTTAAACATGCTACTAATAGGTTCTGCTACAAATTTTCTCCATTCCTTTTTATTGGTGATGATGACATGAAGAGAGGGATGGAGTAACCATATCAAAAGATGAAAGGATTCTACAAAGGTGTACTTGAATTGGGGCCGGAATATATTCGTGACGATGTAATTCGCAACTACATCGTGCACAGATATATGGGGATCGATGGATCTGATTAAAGAGCTGAACGTGAGTCTAACTTGAAGACTCTGGAATAAAGACAAGTGCTGACCGGGAGACAACCCGGAGAAAATTTTTACTATTCTGTTCTGTGTCGATTTAGTCAGGCCCGCAGCAGATACGGCGCATCTCCATCCTGAGATGCGACGCATCTCCTGCACTGGTCATATCTTACTTTATTTTTCTGCATTTTTATTTTTGACTTTAAAACTTTTTATCAGTTTATTTTAATGCGGCGCATCCCTGGTTAAGGATGCGACGCATCTTCTATTCTGATCCGTAATTATTCAAGGCTCGATACGGCGTATCTTCTTCCATAAGATACGGCGCATCGACTGACCTGATGATTCATTTTAATTTTTAAGTTTTATTTTTACTAACTACTAATGTATTATGCAAGCTTGAACTTTCTTAACTCAGGTGTGTTTTAAAGTCTTGGTGGTATTATAGATTCCTGCATTTCCTGTGGATACATCAATTATGAAGCTTTAACGTTCTAATCCACAAGAAGTTGATTTTTGCTCTTATACAAATGGAGGATCATACCGAGCAAATCTCAGTGGAGTTTTTCTGTTCTAATTCTTTTATTTTCCAGTTTTTAACCTTTTATACAAACAACGAGGACGTTGTTTAACTTAAGTGGGGGGATTGGAGAATTAGAACACTTACATGTCCTAAACTTTTCAAAATATGCTTAAAATGCGCTTAATATATCAAAATTAAAAATTTTTAGCATGTTTTTGTTTGAGATCTAAGTTGCATAGCTGCACACATGACGTTATTTTCAAAAATTGTGATTTTTCAAAAATTCACAAATCTATGAGTGTGCCGGTGACTTGTAAACTTTAGAACTTGGCTTGTATACTATTCGAGACCACCATAATAAGTATTATTTTATAATTGGAATGACTTGTCTAAATTGGTAAATTTCTAGGATTACACCCAAATAGCCTTTATATGTTATGTGTTATTAGCTAACTACACTGGTTAGTTAACCCCCGTATAAACCCTTTTGTTACTCTCACTTTTAGAGTAAGATACCCCTAGAAAAACCCTCAGAGCCATTCCTTTCGTTTCTTACACCTTTGTTATAATGTATCGTTACACCCTTACACCTTAGCTTACCCTGTAGATTAAAATCTGTGGTTGGTTAATTGCTTTAGGCAAAGTGTGTTTCCTTACATTACCTGCGTTCGCGTGCGTAATTCATTATCTTTGGTTAGGTCGGGAAATTGCACAATGCAATTGGAGTGAAAGTAAATATTGTATATCTTTGAGTTTATTTTTCGTGTGTTTACTACTTTCACTATTACCGTTATTTCTGAAGTCATGAAAAGTATGGAAAAATTATCCAGAGTTATCATTATAGTGATGTGGTGAAATTTTACACATCTATGTTGATGTCAAAACAAAAAAAAAATCGAAAAAATAAGAAAAGAAAAAGAAAAAGGAAAAGTTGGAAGTTTGTTTTAACCAACTTATGTAAAGTTTTGTATTAAGTGGTCGATATCACCACTATTTGTTGTATATTATATCTATGGATTGAATGGGAGTTGAACGTTATGGGAACGCCAACTAAAGGTTATTCTTTGATTAAGATCTTGTTGAGTATAATTCGTGTCTACCTAAAGCGTGTGTTTCAAGTGTTAAAGCGTGAGTTATTCAATGATATGAGTCTTATTCATGGGATGGTTGGGATAGTGATTAACCACACTTAGGATTTTAATTTATTTGTGTCGTTTATTTTTCATTTTACACCAATTTGTATCCCAAATATTATCCATACCCTATATTATTCTTTATCCAAACCTTTGATTTATTGAGATTAGGGATTTGAGCAATCTTAAGTATCGTAGTCGTGGATTCGGCTATGTATTTATGATTTTGTCGCCCTTTTTGATATAATATTATTGGTGAAGATTACTTGGTCCTATCTTTAGCCTATTCGAGTTAAGGATTTGAGCAATTGCAAGTATCGTGTTCGTGGATTCGATCATGTATTTGTGATTTTGTCGCCTTTTCTGGAATTTGAGATCGATAGAGATTAAGAAGAATGATTAACCCTTAACCAACAAACCCTTTTTACCGCTTTAGACTTGTTATTCCTTGGCTTTAGTGGGGGAGATGTGTATACTTGCCAAG
This sequence comes from Artemisia tridentata subsp. tridentata, assembly GCA_021014915.2. Classification (NCBI taxonomy): domain Eukaryota; kingdom Viridiplantae; phylum Streptophyta; class Magnoliopsida; order Asterales; family Asteraceae; genus Artemisia; species Artemisia tridentata. The sequence continues at coordinate 356,961,205 of CP139506.1, forward strand.
CTTATGATAGAATATTCGTCACGACTGGACAGTTAAACGATTAGATTTGCTTTTATCAGAATATTTTATTTTACTTCTAATTCATTAAGTGTTTGGTTGTGTGATTATGACAAAAATGAATACATGCTTAAATATAAAAATAAATCCTAATATCTTTTAGGATACATTTTCATAAGATTAATTCTAAGGTTTACTTGGGGACAAGTAAAGTTCAAGTGGGGGGATATTTGATGAACTCAAATAAGTACATTTTATTACCATCATTTATCCTATTTATTTGACTTGTTTTATTATATTATCTGTGAGAATTGATACGTTAATGTTTACTTTTTTAATTCTCAGGTAAAAACAAGTATTATGTGAAACTTGGCGATTTTGGACTAATTATGGAGCAAAACAAGCATGAAGATGAGAGTCTACTGAAATGTACAAGATCAAGACCTTCTGCTCCAGATACGCCGCATCTTGCTTATTACATACGGTGCATCACTATCAAGATTTCACAAGATACGATCCAAGACAGCAAGGACATGCGCCGCATCTAAGGATGGAGTTACGCCGCATCTTCTGGCGGTGTACGAATATTCCTGAATATATTAATCTTGGACCCCACGCGAAGTTAAGTCAATGCGCCTCATCTACTTATTAGATGCGCCGCATCTTACCCTCAGACAGAAACTATAAATACCCCAAGACCAGACGAATTTCAAGAGCCCTAGTTTTAGAAGACCGAAGAACACAGAAACCTAAGGCCGAATTCAGTCGAAGTAGCAGCACAAGACACACCTTGAACGAAGATACAAGAGCTGTAAGAAGGTCCTGCATGTATTTAATTCATTAAGTAGTTTTCTTTTATTGTGTTAGTAAACTTTAATTCATCAGGATTGGTGGCTTGTGTAATGTGACAACGGAAAGGTTGCACTCCCTTAAAACTGCTTTCCCATTAATTAAAGTTTATATGTTGATGTCTTTGGTGACTTTTATTAGTGCATTGATAACCTCTGTGTCTAGCTGAGCGTTGATCGGGTCGCCATGCCTCTGCCCTCGCCTATTTATTAGATCGCCTATGCATTCTATCGTCTGTAGAAAAGTAGGAAGAAAGATAAATAGGATAGTCATAAGTAATCATTAAGGGTTTACTCGCCGATAAGATTAGAGCCAACGAGAAATGACTTAATCTCGGTGCGTTGCATCGAACTATACACTTCATATAAAACTAGCAATAAAACAAGTGACAAGCTACTTAACTATCAGGACAGGTCTTCTTATTGTCTCGAGTATTTATCTGTGTACGTGTGTGCTATTCGCTGATTCGTGCTCATTAGTTTAGTTTATTATTTAATTGCAACCAAACTGTGCCAGTCTCTCAGGCTGAACCCCCTTGCGTTAGATTAGGTTGTATAGCTAACTTAAGATATTAAAATACTGATTAGAATAACTAGATAATATGTTCCACTCTTAGTGATCGACACTCTACTTACCATTATATTCATACTGACCGGGTACACTGCTCGTTAAAGTGTGTGTGTTATTGATAAGTCGGCTAAATATAAATTTAAAACTTGAATACTGCTAAAACCACAACGACATACCGTGGGTATTAATTAGAGCACGCGCACGCACGCATCATTCATGCTTGAAGAATGAGAGTTGTGATGGTTCCTTGAAGATGCCATAAGTGCTAAGGGGTCATTGACGGACCTTTCTAGTTTCGGCTTGAACTCTACCCTGATATCATCGACTTCATCCTGATTATGCTTCAATGTATTAAACAAACTGTGGATATCAATCTGATTCAAGTCTTAGTTTTGTCTAATCTGTGTAGCAAATCATTTCCATCCGGGTTGAAGACTTTGAAGGAGCTTAATTTTGTGCTCAATATTTTTTCTCTTCAACTTTTATCTATTCATCTCATTGATCATCTTGGTAAAGTGGAGATACGAATCTTTAAGAGTTTCAGTGGGGGTTTTGCTTGAAAGGGTTGGTAATTCCAAAGGATCAAAGTTTGTTTAGTTTGGACTCAAACTTTTGCTCCTTGCTTTTGCCTCTCCAAAGCATAACACATCTTATGAGCAGATTGGTAAATGTCAATGGAATTATAGATATCATGATCAGGTAATCCTTGCATCAACAAATTCTTTGGTTTCAAGTCAACATTGAATTATTCCAACTCTGCTTCAGTTAAATATTCTTCCTCTTGATCCTTCATGTATCCAACCACTGGTGGTGAAACAGAAGTATCAGTTGGAACTTGAATTTTCTTGAAAACATACGATCTATTCTTGAAGGAATTAAGCAACAACTTTCGATTCTTCTTTTTGTGAATATGACTGAGGAAACGAGATGACCATTGAGAATAATGACCTCTATATAGCATAGGATTCCTTGAATCAGAACTGGAAGCCAAATCATCTTTAGAGTTCGACATCGGAAACCAAAATCTTAATTACAGATGTTTAGTATGGAAAATGGTTAAGTGAATGTAGTGAGTAAGTTAATCTCGTAACAAGTAATCTCATATCACAAGTTGAATGGAATCTTGTATCACAAAGTAAAGTAAGCTATCTCGTAACACCAATAATATAACAAAAGTCGTGATAAAAAACTTAATAGTGGATATCGTGATAAAACTGTTCCAAAACACCAAAGTAATATGTCTCTCAAACATGTTAACTCCTTTTGCTCTCATTTGTCTATCTAGTGTGCAGGTTATAGTAGAAGGGTCAAATCTGGACATTCTATACTTGCTTAATAAAGAGATTGTTGATCAGCTACTTATGGCAAAGAATAAAGAGATGAAGGGGCTTGGTGTAACATTGTGCTTCTTATATTGAGTCCCCCCTCCTAGGGTTAGACTCACTCAGTCATAAACAGCTTTATCAAAAGTTGCTCTCTCTCTCTCTTTAAACGTTTGAGCATTAAGATCATTTGATCTCTCTTATTTTCTGTGTAATCCTTTAGTATTGATAATAGGCAATCTGTGCCGACTATTGTATTTCACTCTTGAATAAAAGTTATATTTGGTTGCTCTGTCTATCTCTTTGATGCCATCGCACATGGTATCAGAACGCTAGGCTATTGATTATCTTCTATCCGGATTTCTAGGGTTTACTAGAAATTGGGGTTTTTTGGTTCTTGATCTCTCCGGTGGTAATTGATTGTGTTCTGGGACGTCTGTGGTGGTTGAATTGGTGGATCTAGCTCTATTGTGGCTTAATTGGAAAAATTAGGGTTTGTTCCTGAAACCCTAATTTTCTCTGATTTGGGGGTTTTGATCTTGGAGTGTTCTCTGGTACAATTAATCATAATCAACCCTAGACTAAGTGAATCTAGGGTGATTGTGATTGGTCCTTGTTTTTTCCGCTACCTAAAGCACTGTAAGTCCCCTCTCTCATCTTTTGATCAACAATATTCGAGTTGTGTGGGTGCAAACGGTAAGTTAACACCTTGATCTGCCACCGTTTGAGTGGTATGAATACCTGCTCTGGCTTACCCCAGTCCACAGGCTTGGTACTAGTTGAATCATAGGCGTGAATTTTTACTTTCAGACCTTATTTTTCTATCTTTTATTTCTCTGTTTAGATTGAAGGAGGATAGGCTAAGTTAGTTTGGAGATTGATTTGGGATTGATTATTATTGATTGGAGGTGTTTGGTGATTCTTATTTACTATCTGCTCCTTATCTGTCTTTGTTTGCTTATCTGCTTATTTGCTCTCTTCTGTGTTCTCACTATGGCTGGTGATGATATTCTTGAACTCATTAATAATAATGAAACTGTGATTAATATAAGTTCCTCTTCTGATTTGAAACTTACCTTTGGTGATTCTCTTTACTTGCATCCTAATGATACTAGTGGTACTCCCATTGTGTCTGTGAAACTGACTGGTTCTGAAAATTATAAAATATGGAGTATTGCTATGACATTTGCTTTAAGAAATCACAACAAACTTGGTTTTATTGATGGAACCTGTAAAAAGGATGTTTATAATACTAGTCTTGCTAATCAATGGGATACCTGAGATTCTGTTGTTCTCACTTGGATCTTAAATTCTTTAAGCCCTGAATTGTTTGCTGGTGCCATATATTCTAAGACTGCCTATGAAATGTGGAATGAATTAAAAGAAACTTATGATAAAGTTGATGGTTCTGCAGTCTTTAATATACACAAAAATATCAACTCTTTGAGTCAAAATGGGTCCTCTCTTGCTGATTATTACAACAATCTAAACTCTTTATGGAAACAATTTGACTCTATGATTAGTCTTCCTGCATGCACATGTGATGCTGCAAAACATTTTGATCAACATAACCAGCTAATCAAGTTAATGTAGTTTTTAATGGGTCTTGATGACACTTATGTACCTATTAGAAGCAACATTTTAACCAGAGACCCTTTGCCATCTGTCAAAACAGCTTTTTCTGTTGTCTCAAGGAAGAATCCCACAGGAATTACTCCTCTGGGACAGGATTAACTAAACCTAATGCTTCTGCTTTTGCATCAAAATTTTTTGATAACAAGAAAAAGTTTAATAATAACAACAATTACAAAGGTTCAAATTCTACTTCTGGTAATAATTCTAACAACAGAGGACCCAATCCCAACCTAAAATGCACTAACTGCAACAAGATTGGTCACACTGTTGATAGATGCTATGAACTTGTTGGTTACCCTGCTGGTCATGCAAAAAAAAATTCAATGCTAATACCAAACCTTGAAAATAGAACCAGCAATTCTCCTGTCTCTTTGTCCAATGAGTAGATGGTCAGACTTATGAGTCTTCTTAATGAAAGTTCTGTCAATGCCAATATGGCAGGTAAATGTTTTTCAGGAACTTTTTTTAATGGAAGTGTAAAATTCAATTTGAATTTTGAAAAATACTTTAATGCAAACACAAATTGTTTAAAAGGAAAAATCAGTCTGGGTTGGATTGTTGACTCTAGAGCAAACCAACACATGACTGTGTCTTCAAACTTCTTGGTCAATGTGGTTGATGTTTCTAAACTTAGCCTTACTGTTGGACATCCAAATGGTGCCCAGGCATTAATTACTAAAATTGGTGATTTAAAAATCAATAACAGGCTAACAACATTACTTTACATGATGTTTTAGTTGTTCATAAGTACACTGTCAGTCTGCTATCTGTTCATAAGCTTGCTAGAGACAGCAAGTTATTTGTTGGCTTTGATGAATCTAAATGCTATATTCAGGATTTTGCAACAAAAAGGAATGTGGGGATTGGTAATCAATGCAATGGCCTGTACTTGTTTGATGTAGACTCTGCCTGTAAGATTGCCTCTAATAACTGCATTTCCTCATGTTTTGTTTCTAGAACCCTTTGGCATCAAAGGCTTGGTCATCCCTTTGACCAACTCTTACATGTCCTTAAACTTGATAATCCAATTGACTCTGATCTGATACTTGCAATAAAGCCAAACAGACCAGGGAACCATTCCATCTAAGTGAACATAAATCTACTAAAATTGGTCAACTTGTACACCTAGATGTTTGGGGCCCTTATAAAATCACTAGCAGAGATGGTTACAAATATTTTTTAACTATAGTTGATGATTACTCAAGGTCAGTCTGGGTTTATATGCTTAAAGGCAAAGATGAGGTCTATGATTCCATTGTCAATTTTTCTCAAATGCTGTCAAATCAATTTGAAAGTAATGTCAAAATTTTTAGAAGTGACAACGGAACTGAATTTGTCAACAACAGACTGCAACAGTTTTTTCATCATAAAGGGATATTACACCAGACCTCTTGTGTCTACACACCTCAACAAAATGGAATAGCAGAAAGAAACATAGGCATCTTCTTAACGTGGCTAGATCCCTTATGTTTCAGGGGGGATTACCTCTTTACTTGTGGCCTGAATGTGTTCTCACTGCTATTTACATTATCAACAGGTTACCTTCTTCTGTGTTGTCTGGCAAATCTCCTTTCTTCTTTGTGTATGGGCATGACCCTTCACTCTCTCATATTAGGGTTTTTGGTTGCTTATGTTATGCTACAATACTTAACAATTCTGATAAGTTTGATAGCAGGTCTGAAAAATGTGCCTTTATTGGTTATTCAAATGAGAAAAAAGATTATAAACTCTTAAGCTTGGAAACAAAAAGTATCTTTTATTCAAGAGATGTCAAGTTCTATGAAACAGTTTTCCTTTTCAAAATGAAAAACAATCTTCAAAAACAAGCCTTTGAAACTAGTGTGTCAAAAGATTTAAACCACAAAAACTTTTTTGATGTTGACAACCCTAAAAGACCCTATGATGAAGAGAGAGTGTCTTCCAATGATGATGGCACAGAGTTGAACTCTCTTAATGAGGATGGTAACTCTGTAGCAACTTTTATAGAAGAAAATACACACCCTGAGGGCACTGTTTCTCCTGAAACATATTCCATTGACATCAACTCTCATGTCAACTCTGATCCTGACTCTGATGAGTCCAATCCTGAACAAGGAGGCTTGCCAACCATCACTACAAGGAGGTCAACCAGACCTACTAGAATGCCAAAAAATCTTAATGACTTTATTATTGAAGGCAAAGTGAAATATGGCATAGAAAAGGTTGTGAATTATTCTAATCTAGACTCTGATAGTTTTTGCTTTGCTTCCAATCTGAATAAAAGTGTAGAATCTACATGTTATGAGGAAGCTATTCTTGACCCTAATTGGATTGATGCTATGAATGCTAAAATTGAAGCTTTAAATGAAAATAAATCTTGGATTATAACCACTTTGCCTGCTAATAGAAAACCCATTGGGTACAAATGGATTTGGAAAATCAAATACAAAGTTTTAATAAAATAAAAAAATAAAAAATAAATTAAATAAAAAAAATAAAAACTTTTTATTAACCAATTCAATAAGATCAAATTATCAAAGTTTTGATTGAGGTATTGGGTTCACCATAGTGTTTTGGATAATTACCACAAAGTGGCGCATGAAATTAAAGCTAATTCACCCTTAAGATGATTTTGTGCATAAAAATAGTCGTACTTGATAGCTCTAATTTGACGCACAAAGGAGCGGAGAAACTAAGGTCAGCTTTAAAAGCCAATTAAAAACCCGTTTCTTTCGGTTTGACAATTTAATGTCAATCCTCCTTATACCCCTCTTATAGTTTGTCATAATTGGGTGAGCCATTCTTACTATTCGTACAAAACTCATCACTCAATTAAACTTTTGAAAATTTAACTCTTCTAAAATAATTCATTGTTTCACCATTATTTAGTCCATATTATTTTTGTATTCAAAATTGCCCTTTGTTTATAAACATGTCTTTACAATAAATTAACAAAAACAAGTAATAAAAAATAAAAAATAAACTACTAAATAATGCACACATAAAATAACAATTAATATGTGAAAACATGTAGCCACATGCAAAATTTATTCGATAAAACATATTAATAATCAATTCTAGTTTATAACGCATATATTTAACTAAGGCCCTCACTTCAAAAGGAAGCGAACCAGATGCATTGACGAATCAATTGCGTAAGCCATAATTAAATATATATCACATAGCACGTAATTGATTACTTAATTTATTGGAGTCTTCCCCAATTCAAGATCTATCAATTAATTATATGTGTAAAACTTAATCATTAAATTATATAGCAAATTTAAACAATTTAAATTATATTGACAATAAATCCATGCCAAACATGCACATTTTCATGGATTCTACATAACAATTATTAGCACGTAGTTACAAGATCACATATACTTAACACATAAACATGTCAATCCTAGGGTTTCTAATCAAATTAAATATCAAAACCCAAACCCTAAAAATAATTTTAAGGCAATCGGCCCTAAAAAAAATTAGGGTTCTAAATTATTTTTTTTAAACCCTAAAAAATCGACTAACATATATAAACACATTTCAAGATTCGTTTTTTATGCGTTTTGGTAATTAATTACACATTATCCAAGGTTCGTGATGCCACTATTGAAATTATATAACATGACTAATCATAAATATAAAAAATTAAACATCAAGTATACATGCAGAAGCGTATAGGATCAAATAATATGTAAACTAATTAACCAAACATAAAAGTGTGCGTCCCTTTTGATTCTAGCCAAACAAGAATCAATTCTTCAATGATAATTAGGGTTTATGTGTATTATATGAATTACCCCTTGCCGATTTGTAATTCAATCCAAGATTCAATCAATAGTGTGATTTAATCACGTTCTTGTTCACACGTACTATAACAAATTAAAGTTATGCTAGTAATAAGAACACAAAACGTTTTGATTTTGTAAAACCAAAAAGTCAAACACCCCTTGGAGGGTTTCGGCCGATCGAATCACAAAGAAAAGAAAACACAAGTTTTAGGGTTTAGTTATGTGTACAGGAGATCCAAACTAATGAACCTACGCCTTGTATTTATACTAAGGTAAACTTGGAGGACAAGTTGGTTGAGGATTAGGAAACTCCCAATCCTAACCGATCGGCTATACACCCTAGGAGGGTTTCCGGATCCTTCTTTACATCCAATTTACATTCTAGTCCTTCCTTTTATTGTTTAACGGTCCTTAGTCATTTTCTGTTAAATACTAACGGTCATTATACGTTTTGTATTATTTAATAATTAATATAACATTTTATATTTAATTATTAATCTTTAATTCTCATACGTAAAGTGTGCAATCCCGTAATCTCGAGTTCGATCCTAACACACAACTACTAATTTATTTCCATAAAACTAACATAACATATATATGCTGTCAATAACGATTGTTATATATATCTTTATAATTCTACACAAAGAGAGATGTGTTGTAGTTGACATGCACAGTAAGAGAATGCTACTATCTATTCTATCAATTTCTCAAAAGTGGTTGGATTGTGACCTTAAACATGCTATCCTAAGATTCTATAGACGACATTACTGAATAATAAAACCAGGGTAGTACTTGTGTTGTTGGTTAGAAAAATAGTGATGATAGACTCATTCAATATCATGTTGGTTCTTCATATGGTTGACATTTGTCAATTATCAGTCAAATATTTAAGATTGATTCAACATTTATGCATCATTCAATTATCAAGTGAAGTGAATCAATAGAACAAAATGATTACACGAACATTAAACTTGTTAAAATTTGATATGATATGACCAAGTGATTAAAAATGCATTTATAAAGTTATTTAAAAATAAACTTCCCCTTTAAGTTATATTTTAAAGAAGAATTCCTATTTGGATTACATGTGCACCAATCACTAGGTATCATAAACTTTAATAAAGATTTTGATGAAATCCATTAACGAAATTAATTCTAATAAATGGTGGGAAATATATAGTTTAAAACTCAAAGGTAGCACCTACATACATAACTAGGGTTTTTTTTTCTTTTCTTTCTTTTTGTTTCTATCATGGCCATTTAAAATACATAAGATTGCTTTCATGGGTGGTTTCTTGACATCTTTTGGGTTCTTTCAAGCTTGAGTTTTGGATGTTTTGTGCCTCACAAAGCATGGACAAATGCTAGATTCTAACTTACAATTAATTAGCCCTTCACTATCATCATTAGGCAATGCTAGTTGCTGTTTAATACACTCATTTATTTGTCAAGATATAATCAGTATCATGTGACATTGTTTTCATATTATAAAATATTAAATCAACTCCAATAATTAACATAAAGTATTGGACCATAGTGACATGTTACATTGTCATGAAAAAGGATTGGAGTTTATGCATATGTATTGGGACGATTTTTTTTATGGTAACAACTCTAAACAAGATTGGGGTTGACACAAACATGTGAAACATGAGTAAACACATATCTTAATTATCTTCAAATATAACCAATATAACCATTTCGTTTCACCAAAATTTAAAATATCTAGACACTTATTGCTAGTGGCCTTTGGAAATTTCGGTAGACATGTGAGATGTGGCTACTTGTAATGTTTGAGCTTTATGGGACAATTAAACAAATTGCCTATGTTTTACATCCCCTTAAAACTACAAGACGAGGCATGTTACGTTATATGAAAAGGTTGTTCTTCTTTCTTTCGGAAACCTAACTGTATATTACATATACCAATTCAAACGAGAGATGAATAAGTCAAGCTAACTCTTAGAGAGAACTAAATATACCACTTTTTCTACGAGGGAATGCGTTTTTACAGTCAGACGATTATTTTATGTACAAGCCATTGGGTTTATTGATATTTCTTGATAGACTTAGCCCACTTTGTATTTTGGATTCTAGAATAATCCTCAAATGATTATATATTGTACTCATGAGTTAATGAATGAACAAGCCAAATTATAATTCCAATATGATCACATACAATTATGAAATCACTATATGATCACATACAATAATGAAATCAAGTGTATTTGTTAATTAAAAATCACCATATGATCACATACAATAATGAAATCAAGTCAGACTTCTAGTTTTGCTAGTCGCTTTTGGATATTTTGATCGAGGCAAAAGAGACGTGGCTATATGTAATGCTTAAGTGTAATCTATCAACTTGGCTATGTCCTCCATGCCTTCAAAGCTTGAAGATGATGTGGTATCCTACATGTCTTTATAAACCCTTTGAACTTTCCTTTTCGAAAAATATCTTAATGAAAATGGACAATAGCACTCCATTATTTGTATTGGAATTTTCACTTTCTTTATCATCTTGATAGTGGCATTTCTTAAACATGGAATATATAATATATGTGTTCACGGCAAAAATGAGAAGCTGTTAACTGATGACGTTACAATATATATAAAGAAATCTGGGACTTAAAGAATCGATCACGTATTGCAAAAATATAAGTTACAAGAATCATCGGTACACTATGCTGTAAGATGTATATTTCGGATTTATTATTAGCCGATTCTTGACGTTGATGATTCTAAAGATGAAAAAGATATATAGCTAACAGAACAAAAATTAAGACAAGAAATTTACTTATAGATTTTGTAATGGCAATTCAAAAAATAGTTGCTCCCTACTATATATTTTGTATGACACAAGGCAAATAGTTTTTGGGCCCAGCCCATAAAAATATTTAAAGCCCAAGAACTACTGAGGTCCAGAAGCTGCTTAAACTAGAAAGCTTAATGCAAAGTTATGTAAGAATTAGCCTTGTTAGGGTTAAAATAATTTTTTCTTGTAACATCCAAAATATATACATGAGATAAAAGGAAAGATCTCACATGATTGCCGATTTTAGTTATACTCATTTAAATTGCGCGACAAAATTCGAGGATACATTATTTGAGTAACACCCAAGAAGCATTCGAAAAGGTTCATGCTTTATAGAATTGTGGTTTTGGTAATGTAGTTTTCGTTTGGTGTGAGATGCTTCATAACTAAGTGATGTGTTTGTAATATATATATTTGTGAAAATGCTGGTTTGGCTTTCCAAAAGAGATAATATAAAAATGTGACTTAACTCCCATGTCTTATATATATATATATATATAACTAGGTTATTAACCCGTGAAATTCACGGGATTAAATGGAGAACCGTAGAATAGTAGTTTTTAATATGTTATGGAAAGAAATACGTTTATAGAAGAGAACAATTTTTTATATTATGTGAATAAATGATACGTTAGTTAGACGTATGAATAGAAAATATTTATGCTACATAAAAATAAAAATAAATCTATAAACAATATAAAGGTCATCTAATGTTTTTTGCTAATTAAGTTTGAAAACATTTCTCGTAGAAAAAGAAAAAAAATAAGGTAACAATAAAATAAATAAAATATGTAACAACAAACAAGAATAACATTTCATGGCATTTTATAAAAAAATTGTAACATACCCTTGACATGTTTGCTACATGGTCGAACATTATGTATTGTATAAGTGCTTACAATTAAACGATGTAAAATGTAGCATATACTCTCGGAGTATCCAAAAAACATTTATCCATCACAACCTTCAAATATATATTTCTCTTATACCTTGTCGAGTGACTAAAATCATTCTATTTTAGCAATCTTTCTAAACATCAAAATCACGCAGTAAGTCACTTATAGCAACAACTTAATTCAAATTCATCAAGTCTCGATTGTAGTACCAACAATCTCGTAGATCTAAAACAAATTAACAGTTTGAAAGACCGATAACTTTTTCAGTTTCAAAGACCGAGAACGGCTTTCCATTTCATCAGGTTTCACGGTAAGTCACTTATAGGGAACAACTTAATTCAAATTCTTCTCAGTTTATTGACCCGTGAATTAACGGGATTAAATGGAAAACCACATGAGCGATAAGAGTGACCATTCAATATAATGCTAATTTTGAGTCTTTAATTTTTAATCAAGAAAGCCTGAAAATTGGTTCACCTTAACACAATAATGTTTGTCCGTATCAAGGTGCAAGAAATACAGTAAAGCCAACTGAAATTCACGGGATTAATTGAAAAACCGTAAAATTGATAGAGAATGTGTTATGTAAAGACATTTAACAGATAAATGAGCGATTATTAAGAATATGTGAGTAAATAATATGTTTGATCGGGGTGATAAAATAATGAAAGTATTAGATATTGGATAGATGTGTATAACGAACATGGATGAAGAATTACAGTAGACGAACTTGTAATAGTGTCTATCGAGATTGTGTAGTAATATGTAAGTATTAGACACTGCATATAATGTAAGAAATGATGAACTTAGTTGATATTTATAATTAAAATTTACGGGATAAAATGGAAAACCGTGAAAACCAATATAAAATGTATTATGTAAAGACATTTAATAGATAAATGATTGATTATTGAGATTATGTGAGTAGATAATATGTTAGATCGGAGTGTTAAAATAATATAAGTATTAGATACTGAATAGATGTATGAAACATAGATAGTCATGGTACATGAACATAAAATAAATTTTGTGCATGCTATAAAAGAAATAGAATCATTTTGGTATGTAGTTTTCGCACCCCCTCCACGTACAAATAAACTAACACAACGAACAACATAATAAATAAAATCTTTAACAAAAAACACACAAATGACTTTTATAGTATTTAAGAGAACCTGTGCCGCAAAAGCCACATACGAAGAATGAGTTCTGCAGGTGGTAAGCCCGCGCGTTACCGCAGAGCTTCTGACTTCATTTTTTTTTACCGGCACAGTTTTTTTTTTTTTTTTTTTTTGTACCGGCACAGTTAGAACATCTAAGTGCATAATGAAATTGTTTATTGAAATTTTGTAATATGAATACATATTGTCATCAAGAACATGTAATAAATAGACCCGACATAATATTTTAAACAAAACTTAGTATTTTATTGCAAAAACTACTAAGATTTACATATTAATTCATTCACTCTAGCTTACTTGATTTTAGAGAAGAAGATTGCTAATTGACTAACATGATAGGGGTCTAAATATGATAAGCTAGCATATGATAAGCTAGCATCTTTATAGATAAAGTTTTTCCATTAAGTACACCATATCAATCCAAATAGGAAAACAAAAAACATAAAAAAGCATGAAGAGATAAACCGTTCTCCTACAGCATGATCATGCATGTAGAGTATGAAAGTATGATTATATTAGACCAACTGAGGATACATGCTCATGCTATAGGAGATAGCACCTCAAGATTATATCATACATGATGCTTATGACTATTAGGAGCCCGATCGTTCATTAGCCTAGCCAGCACCGTGCCATTTCTATATCCCTCCCTCCTTCCTCCATCCTTCCCCATTCCTCTTGAAGCTTCTATCTCTTGTGATGTTACCACCCTGCTTTAACTCCAAAATGTTAGGCAGTGTATGACAACCGATTTTCGGAAAAAAACTTTTTAGTAGCATACCTTTTGTGAAGCTTGGAATGCTATATCAAATAATTCATCCTCACTCATCATTTTAAGTTTATCAACCCTGTAAATCAGAATAAGCGCAAGAAAAATCAAATATTTTGTCAAAAGACACTTACATGTGCCATTATGATTAATTGATGCTATTTACTTGTATAATATTTCAAATGACCAAATGAATTTGTAATGGGTGTTGCTAAGGGTACCCGCTATTGTACACTGGCACCCCCTATCACATTCTTCATGTTACGAACTATTTGTACAAATGATTAATAAAATACATATCAATAAAGCTTGAAGTAAGAAAAGTCTGTAAGCCTAAAAGTAGTGATAGCCGCTAAACCTTATAGCACTAAATCTCTATTCCGCACTAATAAGCATATTTCAAGATCCTTATGAACAATGAGAATAAGGATGATAAGCCTCAAACATGTCAGTTAAACCGGCAGCATTTACTGGTACAAAACTTCCAATGTGGGCAAGAAAAACAATCAGTGCTACCTCTTATATTTTAAGGTGTGATTCTGCATTAGAAAAGTTAACATGGATTGTATGTGGACTAAAAGGAAACCTTCAAATTCAAAGCTACATATAAAAGGAAACCTTTAAATTCGGCTTTTTAACTTGTCTTATACAAAAAACATATGTCTACGCAATTTCTTTTATCCAAACACTTCAACTTGCTTATTAGGTTATAAATAAACAAATAAGGAGAAAAAACATGCAATACCAAACACCTTTTAAATACAGAATCATAGCAAAGGTATAGGATGCGGAACTTACACTTTGAGGAATAGAAGCAGAGGTAGCCATGGAAGAACTGGACTGCATTTCTGGTTTTGAGGGTGTTTCTCTCTTGGGAACTGCATTCCTCGTCCTGTACTCTGGTTTGGTATTGACCGTACTGGCAGAAGGACCGTCACTCCAATCTTAAGTTTTTCATTTTGGGCTTAAAATGCCCCCAGTTTAGCCCCCACTTCAGCCCTTAAACGCAACCATTTCAGCACCCAAACCCACCCGTTTCAGCCCCCATTTCAGCACCCAAACACACCGATCCCAGCCCCCGCTTTAGCCCCCAAACACACCAGTTTCAGCCCCATTTCAGCATACAAATGCACCCATTTCAGCACCAACCACAACCATGACAGAAACTTTGACTTCCTTTGAGTAACACTTGCTGTGAAGAATCCAGCCCATCACACAAACCACTGGAATCATGTTGAGCTGGAAATCTACAACAAACAAATGAATATTATTAACTATTTAATCATCCCTAAAACTCAAAGAATCATAAGGAAATTCCAATCATTCAAGTCACAATAATCATACAATCAATTCCAAAACACAAATATGAGCACCTTAGGCATGAACGCCTTTGATTGTAATTTGTTATTTATCAACATACAATGAATCAAAAGAGTTACCATTATTTTGTCGTTGTTCAAGGGTATTTAAAGGAAAATTTATTAGGCAAAAAAAAGTATTAAGAAAATATTACAGCCCATACCACTATCCATTAAAAAAATTGTCACTGTTCATTAGTTTAAAACATACCTGAAACCTTTTGATAGTTGCTGCATGCCCACTTCACAAAATACATGTGACTACACACATACATTTTTTATTGTCGCTCTCTGCTCGCTTCTTTTCACTGGAGAAGCCAACAATGCCCATGCTTTGCTGTACCAAATACATGTGACTGCCAAAAAACTTATCAAAATTATTGGTTGAGGTTATATAGTATAATAGTTAATACTTAATACTACACAAAGCGACCCAACTCTATGTAACTCCGACGCTAAATCTGTATCTATAAATTTAATAAGAAACATGTACGAACCTTGAGTTTCACCTGCTGCAATGGGCTTGCCAGCTTACCAGGTTTATCTTTTTCATCTCCCAACTCCTTCTCAGCCTACACTTTTGCAACGCGACAGTCATTTAAATGCGTGGCACACCACTTAACCTTTTCAACCGAATCTGTTACATCAATTGGAATAGCAATTTTATCGGTTGCCTCAATTACCCAGTGTAATATGGTATTGCTCTCAGTTAAGAACTCAACTTGATCCCCTTCTTTTATTAAACCCTGGAGATCACATTTTAACTTTGAAATCCGTCCCACATTGCTTTTTTCTTAACGTATTCGAGCACTTATCCAGCTCGGTCAAAAGGATTGACCCGTGAACACTTTTTTGTCATTTTTCAAAAATAAATAAATAAAATAAAATAAATTATAGGCTATCATGACTACCAATGTAATATTGCAACAGTTTTAAAAAAAAGGTATAATCTGAATGAGAATCTAGAAGGTCGTATGCTGTAAAATAGACTTTGGTCGACATTTAACCCATTTCCCCTTTTAGCTATCATTATATTTGACCCATTTGAAGTAAAACACAACCAAAATAAACTTTAACCCATTTCCATTTGAGCAACATTTCCCTTTACCTTCTGGCTGAAACAACATAATCACTAACATTAGAATACAAAAGTTGAGTCAAAATGTTTTTTGAACATGTGAATTAAACTAAGTGTAGATTTGCATAATGAGTTTCATGTTAACAAACCTATTATATAATATACTTCTGAGATTTTTATTAGTGAGAAAGAAATTAAAAATATGTACTTACCACTCCTGCAGTCGTTGTCGTTATGGCCATTGGTGCAGTAACTGCAATTAATCCAGAAGCACATATCACGGGGATCTTAACAGCCCAAGCGATCATTTTTGTAAGACTTGAAGAAACGGATCATTAACCTCCATATCAAGAACCACCAATAAATATATTGTCACCCGCTTAGAATCAATGTAAAATCAGAGAAGCACCAAAGTAACACATCAAAAAATAAAACAATTCAAAAGAAGATATATTTATATTTACATGACATATAAGCTCAAGTATATGATGGAGAAACACAAAAACTGATGTTTTCATACAAAATGACATATAAGCTCAAGTATATGATTTGCTGCTACATATGAAAACATGTTAATGAGCATTAAAGCACAAAACATTTCATCAAACAAATGGTAATCATAAAATAACCTCATCAATCCGTTACAAATCCAACTCAGAATTCCATCGCTTACCTGATCAAACTGAGGGTGATGAATTAAAAAATGTGCATTCATAAAATCTTCATATCTATAATAAAAGTATTAACTAAAAAAAATTTGATTGTAAAATACTAAAAGACACTTAATCACAAACCAAACCTTGAATCATTTAAAATTATTACCTGATCGTAAATAGATATATGAATTGGACACAATTTTGTCTCAACCATTATGCCTGAAACAAAACAAAAACTCAAAATAAAAAAAGATCAAATTCTAAATAATCGAATGAAACCGCAGATTTCAGCGTTACCTTTGATAATTGACAGAGCTGTAATGGAAAAAATTGCGAATTCAAACCGGATAACCATGAATTGCATTATTTTGTGATAAAATTTCACAAATATTTGAAAAAAAATAAAATATGTCTATCAATAATTGATAGATTGTGATAATATCAAATAAATTTAAATAAATAGATTATTGAACTTACTTCGGATAGAATCCTGAAACATAGCTCGCATGATTTCCGGATGAATATGTTTGGGAGGGATGGTGGTTGTTGGCAGCTGGATGATGGTTTATTGTGCGGATTTCATTTATGGTGGATTGGTGGGTTAGGGTTCATTCTTTAGATGAATTGGTTTGTGTTGCCTTGTTTTGGCTCGTCCAAAGGGGTATTCATGAGTTGGGCTACAGCTTTTCAAAAAGGCCGAAGAATTAGTAGCTTTCACCATAAGTTTTGGTAAGAGTTAACTACATTTTTGGTCCTCGTGGTTTACCGGGTATAACGGTTTTGGTCCAATAGTTTCAAACGTGTCGGGTTTAGTCCATTTTCTCTGACCCGTAACGGGTTTAGTCCAAATTTTGCTAACACCGTTAGTTTGACTCTCTTTGACCGTTAAATATGAGGGTAATCTTGTCTTTTCATCCCCACCCACTACCATTAAAATAAGAACCTGCTATCCAACACGACACTTATCTTCCAAATATGCAAATCAAGAAATTAGATACTTAGGGAGATGTTCCAAATTTGCAAATCAACAAAATCCAAATCCTCTATCTAAACACAAAATCTCACACACAAAAACAAATCCTATCCATCACCTCATAAAAAAAAATCAGTAAAACAAATCACAATCCAAATCCCGCCTTCTCCAAATCAATTTGTCATCAAAACAAATAATCATCTTCCCAAATCTTAATCAAAATCAAACCCTTGTCCCCGTATCAATCCAACCCAGGTCCGGATCTGTAAAACCCACAACACCGGTTAACAAATCGCAAAACCCAGATCCTTATACCGGAACAAACAAACAAACTCTCATGTTCACAAGTGTGGGAGAGTAGATATGGCGCGTGTTGTGGAGTTGGGGAGGGTGGTGCATGGGATGATTGTTGTGAGTGGAGTTGGTGTGGATGCGTTTTTGAGTAATTCGCTTGTTGGGATGTATTCCAAGTGTGGGAGAGTAGATATGGCGCGTGTTGTGTTTGACAAATGTGGTGAGTTGGATCGGTTGGATGAGGGATGAGGTGTCGTGGAACTCGATGATTGCTGGCTATGTTAAAGGCGGTTTGTATGATGAGATGTTGCGTGTTTTGGTGAAAATGCACAAGTGCGGACTGGGGTTTAGTAGCTATGTGTTGGGGAGTGTTCTAAACGCGTGTTGTAGGAGTTTTGGTGATTCTTTAATATGGGGAAAATTACTGCATACCTGTTCGGTGAAACTTGGTTGAGATCTTGATGTTGTTGTTGGGACTGCGTTGCTTGATATGTATGCTAAAATTGGGGATATAAATGATGCAATTTCATTTTTTCGTGTTCTTCCTGACAAGAATGTTGTAATAATATATGTATGCTAGATAGGATTTTGAACAACAAACGAGGAGATCTGGGTTTATGTGATTCCACTTTTAATGTTCTTGAGTGAGTGTTTATTTTTTTTTGATCCAGTGAGTGTTTACTTTTTTGATCCAGGACTTGCTTAGATAGGATTTTGATCCAGTGAGTATTTATTTTTGTTGTTGTTATAGATCCAGATCTGGGTTTATTGATTTGTTCATGTGGTGGGTGGATGATGTGATATATTAAAAAAGATGAAGGAAGGACATTTTAATCATTGTACATGATTATCTGAGGGTATTTTGGTCATTTTATATTTTTTTTAACGAGTCAAACTAAAAGTCAACAAAATTTGGACTAAACCCGTTACGGGTCAGAGAAAATGGACTAAACCCGACACGTTTAAAACTATTGGACCAAAACCGTTATACCCGATAAACCACGAGGACCAAAAATGTAGTTAACTCTTTTGGTAATGAGTAAATCAGTTTCTTAATTAACTAAATTTCCGGTTTTAAAAAAAAAATATATATATATATATATATATATATATATATATATATATATATATATATATATATATTATAATATATATATAGTATATATATATATATATGTATATATATATATATATATGTATATATATTATATATGTATATATATATATATATGTTATATATATATATATATATATATATATATATATATATATATGCAAATTTCCTAATCTAGACACTCTTCAAATTTAGTATTTCTTTTTTAGGAGAGCAAAATAGAAATTTTAATACACTCCTTTATTAGAATTGATATTTTCTTTTATTAATTGGTAATTTAATTTTTGTGTATGCAAAATGACAAATGTAGACACTCTAGAATTTGAGTATTCCTTTTTGAGAGGGGTATTCATGGTCTTTTTCAACTGCTGTATATTAGAATATATAGATAGATATAGATATAGATATAGATAGATAAAGGAAAATACATATGACAGGAGCAATGAGAATTGAGCAATCTACTTACCAGGTAAACCTTTCAATTTGCCTATGCCACCAGTGAGAAAAAGGTTCAATTGAGTAATAGGATCGATAGACCGAGTCAATATGTTATATAAAATCGAAAAATTCAATGGTCAAACAAAATATTTTTCATCATTTTTAGGAAAGGCCATCGTGACAAACATTTTATTATACTTCAGTGTAGATCCATTTCAATATACTTTTGACGAACAAGTTTTCCTTATTCTTTTCGTGTGGATTAATGTTTATCGTAAATTATTATATACCCTCTAGATTTGTTTTAGTGCGTTGATTTCTTTTGTTCGGTCGAAATAGTAAGCAACATAACCGTTACATTTGATGTCCCTAAATTAAACTATGTTTTTTGCCATAATGTATTGGAGGGTGAGAATGTGAGATTGTGAAGCGGATAATGATTTTATCACTGTATAAATCTTTCTAATTCAAAATGTGAAGCAATTATTCGAGAGTGATATTGTGGGCCATTTGATTCATCCAATGAAAATAAGACATTTTAAATTAGGAAGATAATTATAAATTTTTTAGGAAGATAGATCATTAGGAAAACACATATGACGAACAACGAGAATCGAGCAAATCTATTAACCAAATAAACCGTTCAATTTGCCTATGCTAGCAACAAGAAAAAAAGGTTCAATTGAGTAATAGGATAGACCGAGTCAAGATTTTGTAAAAGATATTATGCCATCGCCACGAAGTGACGAACATTATTTTATATTTCATTCGAGATTCACGTCAATATACTTTTGACGAACATTTATTCTTTATTTTTTTTGTGTATTGGAGTTTAGTGTAAGTTATTAGATAGCGTCTCGACTTTATTTTCATTATATGTATATATTATAAGGCAATTAAAACGTCATCGTTTTACGTTGGGCTTTTCCCGCCAAAAATTACGGGCCACTAAGGTCCGCTTCATTCGCTCGTTTATCTGTCTCGAATGATCCGTATTATATCGACATAAAGACGCGAGAAACCTAGAAGATTCCATAAATCCTCCACAAACACAATTTGAATCAGGTTAATCAGGAAACCCAAATTTTCTGCTGGTGATGATGATGATCGGAGGATGTGGAAGTTCGGAAACCAAAAGACGCTGATAGGAAAAAAAGAATAATAGAGTTACCGATTATCTTTTTTGAATTTATAAGTTAGGGTTTAGGTATGATTTTAGGGTTGAGTTTTTTTACAAATATCTTTTGGAGTTTAAAGGATTTGAATATTTTGATATTGATTGTAGGAGGCTGATTAAGGTAAAGATTGCGTTTGCAGGTTGGCATCACCCGTTTTGACCCACCGCCTTTGTGTGCCTCCGATCTATAACCTTCTGCAAACTCACTATTAAGGCAGCGGAAGCCAAAGTGGATGATGAGGTAATGAATGAAAAAAAGATGAGGAAACGAATTTTAAAAACCCGGGTATGAAGTTAAACATCAGATTTGTATCAGGCAAATTCGGGATTTTAGTTTTTATGCTTTGGTAGGCTGGAATTTAAGTTTATTTGCATGATTCATGAGTTGTATTGTTGATTTCCAAGTTTTCAGTTTTTGTATTAGCTTCGGCCTTTTTTTTTGTTTATTTTTGTGGGGGTTTTCTTCCTTATTCTCTTTTTATGATTATTAGTGTTCTTCTTTGATAACAAAGATGGCCGATATATGGGTGTTGATATTTCGTTGAGTTTTGGTAGATATGTACTCTTTGGCATGTGTTTTAGTCATCTTCAGTGGCCATATTTTTAGTGTCGAGGTTCTAAGGGTGTTTGAAATGTCATGCTTATGTGTTTTTCATTCAGGTGGAAGATTTGACTTCGCGGCTTGCGCCTATGGCAGCTAATTGTTACCAAGGCAGAATTTCTTTTTCATCTTAGCTATCATGAGATATTCTTTTTAGATCTTAGATATTTGCTGTATTTAGGTCTAAAAAACTTCATAAGGCACCGATAGTTACTCTCCACACGTGCCTTGCCTGGGTGATCATACCTGTTCTGCGGTTGCAACCAGTGTGTGCATTTTTAACCGTTCAATGAGTCTTTACTATTTATTGCCTAATAAACATCGAGACTATCAATTGAAAATATTCTCAGTTATTGCCTAATAAACATACTATTTATGCCTTTACTACATGTATTTCATGCTTACGAATCAACACATTCAATAATCGTGGCCTTACAATCATTTTCGTTCTCTTTTAATTAGGATATACATTTGCTGGGGTTCTCTGAAAATACACAGACACCTTCAACACCAGTAGTAGATGACTTCATACTTGGTTATACAGATAGTCGAACAATTCCAGGTACTGTATACTTATTATATTTTAATGTGAGTTTGTCGTTCAGGTTTTCTTCATGCAATGTTGGTAACATTCATGCTCATTGTAGCCATTACTTTTCCTTTCAGTGTCGGTATTATTAGCAGATTCCAGTGTGGAAATGGAACATTATAACGGTAACAATAAAAACTTACTTATAACTTTTGTCTGTATCAGCATGTATTCAAACAATGATAATAGATGTTGTTTCATTTTTTTATTTTTTTTTTCTAACTTATAGAAAAGAACTCGGTCAAAAGGTTTTCATCTGGGACAACTAAACGTCGATATTATGTTGGCACCCTCAAATAGTAATGTACATTTATTGCAGGCATTAAGGCCTTTTGTGATATGGCATTAAGGCGTTTCGTGATGCATTACACATTCGGCCTCGAGGCACCATAGATACTATACCAGGTAACTTCTTCTAAAGAGGTTGGGTTGGTTTAATCTGAAACTTTCTATCTCTAACCTCAGCGAAAAGAGCTTAATGTCCTTACATGTCCTATGCTAGAAAAGTAGCGCAAAACGTATAGTCGTATGTTACATGTTGATGACTTAAAGAATCATATTTTTTGGGATTTATCCTAATAGACGTGGGAGAATCTGATATTAATATTACTGCATAATATGCACACAGAAAAGTAATTTTAAAATTGTTTTAAGCATTGTTGGGTGAGTTTGAGTATGCATTTGAATGATCGACTGATGTTTATTTGTTTGTGAATGTTTGTAGGCACATGTGTTTGAAGATTTTGATAAACATGGAAAGAGGTTAGATTTTATTTGACCCGGTTGTTAACATGACTTTTTTTTTTTGTTTTTTTGTTAATGTTTCAGTTGACTAATGAACTGTTTCGTGTACAACCAGAAATAGCCCAGATGCGGGTAGCAGTGGAGGAAGCACACACCAGAATATGCTCGAAGGCGAGTTGAAGCTGTAGCAAAATCGGAAGTAAAACAAAATAAAGGCCATGAGTGGGAAGCATCTCCGCAGCCATTATTGGAGGTATTGAAACCTTTATTTGTCAGGGTATTGGGAATAAATAGTTGGAGTAACATAGATACATTTCTGGTATCTGTGCGCACACTATCTTCCTTATATTGTTGGATATTTCTGGTATCTGTGTGCGCACTATCTTCTTTATACTGTTACGTCAAATTTCCTTAAATATACCAATATCTGTCAGACCACAAGGTTCACGATACTTTTTTTTTAAAATTAAAGCATCTAGCCTATTTGCTTCATACATTGGTAAAGAGTACATTCTTAAGAGTTTGATGTTGATGTATCGAAGTGTATTTTGGTATTCTTTGGGTTTCGGCGCGTCGACACTTATGGACTTAAATAAGTCCATAAGGTTAAGCTGATAAGCGGTTTAAAATGAGCTTATTAGCTTTTACTGTTTCAAATGTGCTCATAAGCCCAAAAAAAAGCTAAATCCAAGCACTCCTTAAGTAGGTATTATTTGATTATTATTGTTAACATGTTCATTTGAATGGTTATTATATATTTTAATGATATATACAGATGCAGTGAATGGGAAACTGGTAACGATTATCGGTTCTTATCATTATAATATTACTCCAGAGATGAAAACGCCTGCTGATGTGACTGTAGAAACTGCTGCTGAGAGCTACGCTTTTGTGCAGGCGGAGAGTGAAATTGATTTAAAGGTATAGTGTGTTTGCTTTTGTATGTGTATTCTGAATGATTTCTGTTGTCATCTTTTGTATGTGTTTGCTTTTTAATACTGTCATCTTTTTAATTTACTGTCTTTTTTACTGACAATATACAGTAAAAACTAACCGCGTTCTTTCTCCTTTTCATATCTACTAGGGTGCACGTTGCAGGCCTACAGCAGTATGCAAGCACCCATCCATTCACGGCTAAAGTCGAAGAACCAACTGGACCTGACACTAAAAAAGCTAAACGCAACTAATATCAAAAGCAAGCCAACAAAATCCCCTCAAATGCAGTTTCAGATATGCAGTGACAGGTGTTCTTCTAATATGTGTAGTAACTGTTAGGACATAGCATGCGCGAATGTTTGACCTTTTCTTTTTTTAATAAACTAAATGGCCTATTGGTAATAAATACTGTTATAGTGGTAACTGGTAACTACATTTGTTGTTCATATTTTTATAGGTTTATTGTTATTGCTGCACTCTGTAGCGTTTGAAGTGTGGTATATGTTTTTTCTTACGTGAATGTATTTAAGTCACAAATTAGGAGAACCGGATTTTTATATATATATATATATATATGAATTACGTGCAATAAGAATATCTAAAAGTATCAAAAAACATATACAACAACAACAAAAACCTTATATTTAACGACAAACAGTAAATTCGTTTAAAATACCTTTGATAAAAAACATCATGAACCAAATACAAAGACAAAAAAACCCGTTGCGGCCGGCCGCAACCATCCTTGTTTTTATCAAAAGAAGAAGGTCCAGTTGTTTAGAAAATCTTAGAACTTCGTCACTTCACATTATATTAAAATTAAACGTTGTCATGAAATTTTTTTAATTTTTTTTTTCAATGTGTTGATTTCTTTTGTCTGGTTGAAATAGTTAGCAACATAGCTGTTATATTTGATGTTCCTTAATAAAACTGTGTATTTTGTTATTGTAATTTGTAAGTGACCTTAACAAATGGTTTTCAAATCATGCAAAAACTACATGTAAACCTGTTTATATAAACTACTGTTTATATAAACTACTCATTCCGTCTCAAAATAATTGTCAATCGATAGAAAGACACACAATTTTAGAACATCATTATCATTGTACGGAGTAGTTTTCTCTTTCTTACTTTTTACAGAATAACAGTCTTACCATTAACTAATTAATTTAAAACTTTTTAATGTTTGTAATGATAACCTTAAGTGACGTTAATGTGGTAAACTCGAACTAAATTCTCTATATATTTTTGAAAGTGGACAACTAATTTAAGATAACCCAAAATAAAATTATAGACAAGAAATATGACACGGAAGGAGTAGTATCAGTCATAGAATAATAACGCCTTGATCTCTCGTGTTATATGAAGTTATGAAGTATGAGCCATGATCCAACAACATTGCCTTTATAAAACACTTAGATGAAAGCCCGTTTAAAATAATAAGCCCGTGAGCCAGATTTTGCTCAATTTAGTTTTATGTCATTACATGGTTTTGTAAACATACAAGATCCATGAAATTAAGATATACGTCCTAAAGGTCTATGTAACACTAACACATAGAAATGTAGAAGGGTAAATGGAGATGAATTATTGTTTAATTTTCAGAGGAAAATCGAGCTTTTTTGGTCATTTCCACACTTTTCGATCATTCTAAAATGTTTATCCAAGTTACCAGGAAGTAGTTACATTCAGAAGGTGAATGTTTATTATTAATGTACAACATGATAATGTATATATGGATACTTTAACAACACCGGTTTTAAACAATTTCACAAGAATGAAACAGTTTTGAAACCTTGATAGTTTTTATGATTGATATAAAGTCTGAGTGACCAAATTGTAACACTCATGAAACTCGGTTACTATTAGGTGACATATTTAAATAAAATAAAAAAAATAATAAAAAAAAAAAGAAGAAGAAAAAAAATCATCATTTAGAAAAAAATAAAAAATATATATCTCACAGAACGTTAATCATTACACGAAAAGAATCATACAATCGTGACGATAATTAAATCATATTCTATAGAGAGACTTATATATACTTTCTACGAATTTTTTTTCGACTTTTTTTTATGAGAGTCGAAATTTACGTCTGAAAAAAATCACATGTGATTTTTTATATTTAAATCACATGTGATTTATGAAATCATATGTGAATTGTGAAATCACACGTGATTTCTAAAATAATAAATCACATGTTATCTTTTCAAAAAAAAAGTTTAACACTAAAACAAAACTTGAAAAAAAAAAAATCGTCAAAAGTATATAGCAGTGCCCGTCTACTAAAAAGATATTAAAAAAAAAAAAAAAAAAAAAAAAAAATCCCCCGTCGCGACGGTGTATTTTTTGTCACTTTACGATTTACCGTTTTCAATATATTTTAGTTTTTAAATTAGATAAAAAATGACTTTTTTCTAATTTTGATGAAAAAAATGAATGAGAAGTATTTGTTCATTAGATCCTGATTTGTTTATTTATATTAAACTCAACTTCATTGTACAAACATGCTTTGGATCACAATTCCAGCCTAAACAATTGGGATTTGCTTTTATTTTCTTGTCAATGAATCACGAGTGAGAAAGAACATTGATTTCATCGCCTAGAATATCCTTCCTACGAGCCTTCGGTTCAAAGCATACTTTATTTTTAAATCTCCAGATGATTTATGTTGTAGTAAAAATAACAACATCGAAAGAGTCCCTTGCCATCGTGTAAATGTTCACTAATTCGCTCCATGAGATTAAGGTAAAAGTACTTTGTTCTTTTTTATTATTTTTATGTGCACATTTTCAAAATCAAAAAACTTAAAGTACATAAAAGATGAAACACAAAGAGCAAATAGTTAAACGGATAACAATCACTGTCCATATTAGACGGGGGAGTCAAGTCTTTTGATTTAGATATATATACAAAGGCGACGTTTTGTTCGCATAATCTTTTTGAAATAATTTTAATTTTGGAAAAAAAATTGTAATTCGAATAAATTGTAATTTATAAAAATGAAATTTGTTGAAATAATAATTAATGAAATATGTCATTGCATTTAGTTAACTCACCACATAATGTAATTCAAAAAACCATTAACAAATTGATAAAAGTATAATTTGAGAATAATAATATTAATAAATTAATATGAAAATAATAATAATAATAATAATAATAATAATAATAAGGTGATGTTTAATAATAATAATAATAATAATAATAATAATTTCTTGTAAATTCTATAAGTTTTTAAAAAAGTGATGGTTATAATAATAATAATAATAATAATAATAATAATGGTGATAGTAATAATAATAAGAGTTAATTACCAAAGTAGTAGTTGAAAAAAAACATGGTCCATTTAATAGTCACTCTCAACACCTCTTTCCCATTTTGGTCACGCTCGACTGCTCGACCGCTCGACTCCACTAGAATCTTGACATGTGTCATTCCAAAGGTACTTTCATATCTTTAGAGAATCTTTGTTACTATTTACCTTTTTAAAAGTCAATGCTCGACCGACGGTGCTCGACTGACGGCGTACCTTTTTGAAAAATATCTTTCCAAAAGATTTGATTTGTACTTTCAATCAGTCCTTTTTTGTACTTTTTTTTTTTTTTTTTTTTTTTTTTTTTTGCTGCAAACACAAAAAAAACACACACACTACACTAATTTGATCCAAAAACACACACTAACTGTTTCGGTAAATAAAATTCAAAAATTTTACAGTACATCTTTCAAGAACACACACCAACACACACTAAACACTGTTTCAAGAACATCAAACCCTCTTTCAAGAACACAAAGCATCAAATCCTCTATTATTCCGATCAAAGATATGGCTGATAGAGAAGTAAGTAAAATGTGCGATTTGCACAGTAACCCACACTTTTTTTTTGTATAAGCCCTTTTGTTTGCTATTTTTTGTTTTGATTGATAGATCATTGTGGTTATTTTAATGTCATGTGTGATTATTTTAAGTGCTTATTTTAGGCTTATTTTTGGTTTGCATTGTCTGCATTGTATTGTTAATAGCATAAGGAGGTAGGTTGCAACCTTTATGTTGTTAACATACCTGGAATAAACAATTGTTGAAGTTAGGGTTTGCTCTAGCCTCTAGGCATTTAAGTGCTTATTTTAGGCCAAATCACCTGGGCCTTTAAGTTTGAAAATTGTCCAAGTGTTAACCTGCTGCCAGTATACTTCAACCTGCTGCTAGTGTATGTAACCTGCTGCTGAGTCTGTCGTGTCGAGTCTGAAGATTTGACTAAGTGAATCTTCAACCTGCTGAGTCTGTATGTAACCTGCTGCTTATTTTAGGCATTTGTGGTTAGGGTTTGGTCTAGGCATTTAAGTGATTATTTTAGGCCAAATCACCTGGGCCGTTAAGTGAAAATTGTCCAAGTCTTAACCTGCTGCCAGTACACTTCAAGCTGCTGCTAGTGTATGTAACCTGCTGCTGAGACTGTAGACTAGAGTCTGAAGATTTGACTAAGTGAATCTTCAACCCGCTGAGTCTGTATGTAACCTGCTGCTTATTTTAGGCATTTGCAGTTAGGTTTTGCTCTAGGCATTTAAGTGCTTAATTTAGGCCAAATCACCTGGGCCGTTAAGTCTGAAAATTGTCCAAGTGTTAACCTGCTGCCAGTATACTTCAACCTGCTGCTAGTGTATGTAACCTGCTGCTGAGTCTGCTAGTATACTACAACCTGCTGCTAGGTTATGAATTATAGTCTATATTTGTTAAATGTTATGTTAATATCTCTTTGTAACATATGCTAATATTTCTTATGTTTTGTTTGTTATCCTGTGTAGTTGTATGCTGCGAAGGTGAGTACCAGAACTAAGTTGCACTACATAAAAAAGATAAGCCAAAAATTGAACTTCAATCCCGAGCGGTTTAACTTTTTTAAAAGCACTGTTTTTGGGCAATGGTTGAATATCAAAACATATGAGCATGACAACCATTTGCTTCATTATTTACTTCAACATCAACGCGATGTTGAAAACCCTGATATAAATACTCCCATGTATTTTGATATTTCGGGACACACTCTTGAATTTGGTCGGGAAGATATGTGCTTGGTGTTAGGTTTTCGTTTTGGTGATGTTTCTTTAGACCATTTAAAGAAACGCCAATCTGGTTTTGGTAAGCGTATGTTAAGTTTTCTTAAAGAGAGTCGTTCCGAGAAAATTAGTGCCATAAAGACTGAACACCTTGTTCGGATTCCTAATGATCAAGTTGAGTTTGATGAGCTTTCAAATGATGATGTTGTACGCCTTTGCCTGCTTCTATTCTTAGAGAATATTTTTATGGGCAAACAGGAAAGAAATGTAATCCCCAATGAGATACTGGTTTTGGTAGATGACTTTTATGCATGGAATGCATTTCCATAGGGCGAGTATATCTGGGTTGAGTTTCACAAGAAAGTTTATAATGCAGTTTCTAATGTTAGAGACCGTCACTTGACAGAAATTGCTTCCAAGGGCGATCGTTACACTGCAACATATACGTTGTGTGGATTTGCTTTCGCTTTGAAGGTTGGTACATTTCATAACTTAGGAATCATTAAAAATAATTTAATTATGTATTGTAACTTGTAATTTTTATGCTAACGTTAATAATAAATTTTTCAGATTTGGCTTTTGGAAACCTACCACAATTCAAGAAATTGGTGGAATAAAGAAGACAATGTGATTCCTCGGGGTGTTGCTTGGGAGGATGGACATAGTTTTCAGAAGACTGATTATGATCTTCTTTTTCATACTACTCAATGTTTTCGCCTAGTACCGACAGGTTATAATATTATCTTTTAGACACATTGTTTATGATTTTAATGTTATTAAGAGCATATGGTCAGTTTATAAATACATTTTTTTACTTCAGAGACTGAGATGAATGAACTTTGGTGGAGATCAAGTGTAGACTATTTCCGGAGGTATAATACGAGGTTGTACATTGATACTACACCTAGTCCAGCCATTGCTACACGAGCAGCGAATATATCAGTTCGGCGGCCAAAGCTGACACCACGTAGAAGAAGTGGTTCGGCTGTTGGTCCAGATGTTCAAAGGAAGGTGGATCAAGACATGCCATTTATGGGGGAAGACATGCCACCTACAGGAGCAATTACATCTCAAATGGCTAACATGCAAATGCAAATTAATGAATTACGTAATTATGTAAAGCATTTTAAGCCTGATGAGGTTATCCCCATTCCCACTCGTCATGAAGATTTTCCACCTCGTGCAACAGTTTCAGCCCAAATGGCTCATATGCAAGATCAAATTAATGAACTTCATAATTATATCAAGAATTTGGTGCCTGGCGGGGTTAATCAGAAGAATGGTGGTCAATCCGACACTGCACGAGCTTTTGTTGAAAAGGTTATATTACTAACAATCCTTTTAACCTGTTTTTTATATTTAGTTTTGCTTCTAGCGATTATACAGATGAATTATGAACCGCCATATCATTGAATCACGAAAGGCATATACAGATAAAAACTTAACCTAAACTACTTTAGTTCATTACTAGGCTAGTATTTATGACACTAGTGTTGCATTTAATAACTTCACCTAAACAACTTTAGTTCATTACTACACTGCTGCCTACCACACTACTTTAGTTTATAAATAGACAACTCTCCCAAGCTGTAAAATCATTCATAACTTCACTTCTAACTTGCCTTCTTTATCAAAAATGTCTGACAACATACCGTTTGAAATTCAAATGGAAATCATTACTAAACTTCTTGTACATGCCTTACTTCAGTTTAGAACTGTTTCAAAGACATGGAAGACTTTCATCGACAACTCCAACTTCCATGTCGGTTTCGGTGTTCGCCCGACTCTGCCTTGTTGTTTCCTTATAATGTATAAGCAAGGTTTTGTTGAGTCAAAATGTATGTGTTTTGTTGATAATAATGTCAATGTGTCACAACAACTTTTTGTATTTCCAAGTCTTCCTAAAGTTTTTTGTAGTACACGTTTAAGATTTTTGAATCTTGTGCCAATTGGTACCTCTCATGGTTTGTGGTGTTTTTCTGATTCTTTTAAGATGGCTGTTCTTTGGAACCCATCCATAAGAAAATCAGTTGCTATACGAATCCCTCGTCTGTCAAGTCAATCTTTTATTTCTCATAAAGTTGCTGTGGGTTTATTTGTTAATCCACACACTTTTGACCCTGCAATTTTGAGGATTTCATATCCGGTTCATGGACACGGATCGTGGAATGTTTCAGTATTTATATTGAGCTCCCGGCGCTGGAAGAAGTTAGAAAATGAACATCTGCCTCGTCAATCAATCCGACTTAAACGGTCAAGTCAGGTGGTATTAGGTAGTTTTATTTTTTGGGCGGCTTCTGAAAGGATATTTGGTTCTGATGGGGTTTCTTCTCAAAAATGTTATATGCTTGTCGCTTTTGATTTGGTTAACCACAACTTCTCAGTATTAGATATACCTGAGAGTTTAAGAGATCGGATTCCTGTACCTTTCTATATTTCAAAGCTAGGAGAGTCTCTTGTTATTTATGGAAACATTATAGGAGATCAATGGCACACGTTCTGTTTATGGCAGATAAACTTGGATGGTTGTAACAAAATAAAATCATTTAAAACACTATTTAACATTTTCACTCCCCATTTATTAAAAATAATTGGATTTACGAATAGCGGGGATCCAATTTTTGAATCTGATCAGCTCTACCAAATGGATCACACTCTTGAAGTTTTCCATGTTCGGTCACAAGAGTTTATTAATCTTCGTGTTGAAGCAGATGCAGGGTCCTTCTTCATGAGCCCCTACAACGAATCATTACTTCTGCTTACTCATCCAGATTGTTCAATATATTAATTTGTATCTTATGTAGGTTTGTTAGATAAACTGTTATGTATAATAGATATGTTTATTTATTCAGTTCACCGCAATTACTGAACCAATTATTTAACGCAAGTATTTATATTTTTTCAGACCGGTATTGACAATGACGATAATATGGATGTAGATAATGATTCAAAGGTTTTTTCTTTACAATAGTATATGTACCAAACAATGTTTTACATGTGTTGATATCTTTGATTAATATATATTTTTTTTAGCCAACTGGAATTGATGCTGTGGATGTTGGTGCTTCTCACAATATGAAGGTGCAAGAAGATATCTTCAATTGTTTTGGTAACGATTTATATACACAAGATGTGCAAGAAGTAATGAAAGACCTTTTTGATGGTCAGGTAATATATGCAAGTTATATTGTTTTTTTATGAGATAATACATTCAAAATTTGGCCTGTTTACACGTGTATTTTATTAGGATGATAATGTTTGTGACTTTGAGAAAGATGTGGAAGTGAAGGGCGTGTTGAGTGAAGAAAAAAAGTTACAGTCTCCTAATATGGTAAATATACGTTAAACATGTATACTCACATATTATGTGTAACATGTATACTCACAAAAAAGTTACAGGTTTATACTTGTTTTGGAGTTGAGCAAGATGTGAAGTTGAAGGGCGTGATGAGTGAGGACAACAACCCACAGGGCGTGAAGAGTGATGAAGATGTGGAAGTGCAGGGCGTGAAGAGTGAGATGCCAAACACAGAGTCTCCTTTTAACCCGGTAAATATACCTTCATAATGTTAAGATAAAAAAAATTCATTTTCGACGGCAGTTCCTTTTGGTTAATTAGTGCTCTTGTAGTTCGCGATTTGAATTTAACATAGACATTCATGCCACTACGTAGAATTAATGATCTTGCGCAAAATGTTTTTCAGGATGTTATTTTTTTGGTGATGAGTTACAGAGGACACCAATGGAGGTAAAGTCAGAGGCTGCTTTCAGTCCTCTAATTAGGTCTCCTGCTAACTTTAGATTTGTCGAGTCCATTGACTGTGAGGAAAATAAGGTTACAACCCTACGTGTGCCTTTTGAACGGGAGAGGAAGGTTAGCAAGGTTTATCAATCCCCATATATGCAACAACCTTCGACCACACCAAGAAGGCAAATAAAACGTCATCTGAAACCGACATTTCCTTCAGTCATTGGACCTGATGGGAAAGAAATCAATCTTAAACCGTTCAAAGAGGTATTTAGTTACATCATTTCTTCTTAATGTTAATAACAATGATGTAGCTTATGTTTTATTATCTATTCATTATTTGCTTTATAAATTTCAGAATCTCCGTCGTAATGTTTTAGCGGCAAAGTTCAGAGTGTTTGTGCATCCAGAAGTACAATTGTTCTTGGATTCACAGAAGCGGAGTAAGAGCCAGCAGTTGTTTGTGTTTCCATGGGGCTCCGCAAGTACCACTGCTAATCTCCAGTTTTGGCTAGGATTATTTGGTAGGGATGACATAAACAGAGGTTGGCTCGGTGATACGGTATGTAATTCTTACAAGCTTTTAGTTCAAAGTGTAGTTGTATGCGGGGGTATCCTAGCTAACTTCTCTTTTGTTTCAATTTTTAAATGGCAGCATCTCTGTTTATGGGTTGATCTTATGATGCAATTTAGACCGGATGATGCTGATTGGGTCATTGTTAGCCCATTTTTTGCAACAATGATCCTTGAGTCGCAGATGCCGCTGTATTATGCTAATGGAGTGACAAACGGCATCCCGTGGTTTCGTGAAGGCGTCGAAAAGGTGTGTATTTTAATTATCAAATATTAGAAATGAGTTATAATATATTTGCACTAAAGAGTACTCATTATTTTTATTAACCTGCTATAACTACATTTTAGGTGTTCTTTCCAATCAATGAACCTGATTTACACTGGTGCCTGGGCGAATTAGCCATTAAAACTGGTGTGATAAAATTCTACGATAGCCTTGGATGCTCAGAACCTGAAAAACGTAGGTGGTGGTTAAATTTCAGGTCATTTTTTTCACGTCAACTACCCAAGTATCTTGTTGAGAGTGAGGTGATGCAAAGGAAGAATATAGATCCCAATAACTATCATGTCTCCTTTGAGTATGCACGTGATGTACCTAAACAAGGTGGAAGGTATGGGGATTGTGGTGTTTGGGTCTGTATATTTATGTACCGGTTGTCTCGTAACCTGTCATTGAAGGTCAAGGATCCGGTTCAAGCTGCTTTGGCTTATCGTGAGAATATGGCCGATTATTACTGGAAATACAAGATTCCAACTCCTAAGTCAAACATGTCTTGAAGTTTACATGCTTACATTAAGATAAGGATAGATAGGCTAGAAGGGATGGTGTCACATATAGGAGTGGCCGACCAGGCAAAAATGGAGGGCTCACTGATTGATGTATGTTGGGTGTATATTTGGAAAAGATGTCTTGAATTGGTTGGGGTGTAGAGATACTGATGCAGGACTAATTGAAGTTTACATGCTTACATTAAGATAAGGATAGATAGGCTAGAAGGGATGGTGTCACATATAGGATTGGCCGACCAGGCAAAAATGGAGGGCTCACTGATGTATGTTGGGTGTATATTTGGAAAAGATGTCTTGAATTGGTTGGGGTGTAGAGATACTGATGCAGGACTAATTGAATTATCAAAAGGGTGCAGGAAATTTCAAACGTTGGTATTTAGTTGTTTGTGTAAAAAATTTGGCTTTAAAAACATTAATATTTGATCAAGGGCCTACTTGACTGCTTTGGTATTACTTAACCTTAACATCTTATTTGGATAGCTTATTTTAGTTTATGCTTATTTTATAAATTGGCTGAGGACATACAAAAAAGTGCTCGACTGCTCGACTTTAATGTGGTATTCTTTATTTTTTTAGTAAATTACCAAACTCACACAATACAATGAGGACATACAAAAAAGTGCTCGACTGCTCGACTTTAAGTTTATGCTTATTTTATAAATTGGCTGAGGACATACAAAAAAGTGCTCGACTGCTCGACTACTCGACTGCTCGACTTTAAGTTTTAATGTGGTATTCTTATTTATTTTAGTAAATTATCAAACTCACACAAAAAACAATTGGCTGAGGACATACAAAAAAGTGCTCGACTGCTCGACTTTAAGTTTTAATGTGGTATTCTTATTTATTTTTTTAGTAA
This sequence comes from Artemisia tridentata subsp. tridentata, assembly GCA_021014915.2. Classification (NCBI taxonomy): domain Eukaryota; kingdom Viridiplantae; phylum Streptophyta; class Magnoliopsida; order Asterales; family Asteraceae; genus Artemisia; species Artemisia tridentata. The sequence continues at coordinate 356,995,997 of CP139506.1, forward strand.
ATTACCAAACTCACACAAAAAACATGAATGCTTATTTTAGTTTATGCTAATTTTATAAATTGGCTGAGGACATACAAAAAAGTGCTCGACTGCTCGACTTCTCGACTTTAATTTTTAATGTGGTATTCTTATTTATTTTTTTAGTAAATTACCAAACTCACACAAAAAAGTGCTCGACTGCTCGACTACTCGACTACTCACACAAAAAACATGAATGCTTATTAGTTTATGCTTATTTTATAAATTGGCTGAGGACATACAAAAAGTGCTCGACTGCTCGACTACTCGACTACTCGACTTTAATTTTTAATGTGGTATTCTTATTTATTTTTTTAGTAAATTACCAAACTCACACAAAAAAGTGCTCGACTGCTCGACTACTCGACTACTCACACAAAAAACATGAATGCTTATTTTAGATTATGCTTATTTTATAAATTGGCTGAGGACATACAAAAAAGTGCTCGACTGCTCGACTACTCGACTACTCGACTTTAATTTTTAATGTGGTATTCTTATTTATTTTTTTAGTAAATTACCAAACTCACACAAAAAAGTGCTCGACTTCTCGACTACTCGACTACTCACACAAAACATGAATTGCTTATTAGTTTATGCTTTTTTATAAATTGGCTGAGACATACAAAAAAGTGCTCGACTGCTCGACTACTCGACTACTCGACTTTAATTTTTAATGTGGTATTCTTATTTAATTTTTTAGTAAATTACCAAACTCACACAAAAAAGTGCTCGACTGCTCGACTGCTCGACTGCTCGACTACTCGACTACTCACACAAAAAACATGAATGCTTATTTTAGATTATGCTTATTTTATAAATTGGCTGAGGACATACAAAAAAGTGCTCGACTGCTCGACTGCTGACTACTCGACTACTCGACTTTAATTTTTAATTGTATTCTTATTATTTTTTTAGTAAAATTACCAATCACCAAAAAAGTGACTCGACTGCTCGACTACTCGACTTTAATTTTTAATGTGGTATTCTTATTTATTTTTTTAGTAAATTACCAAACTCACACAAAAAAGTGCTCGACCGCTCGACTGCTCGACTACTCGACTACTCGACTACTCACACAAAAAACATGAATGCTTATTTTAGATTATGCTTATTTTATAAATTGGCTGAGGACATACAAAAAAGTGCTCGACTGCTCGACTACTCGACTTTAATTTTTAATGTGGTATTCTTATTTATTTTTTTAGTAAATTACCAAACTCACACAAAAAAGTGCTCGACTGCTCGACTAATCGACTACTCGACTTTAATTTTTAATGTGGTATTCTTATTTATTTTTTTAGTAAATTACCAAACTCACACAAAAAATTGCTCGACTGCTCGACTACTCACACAAAAAACATGAATGCTTATTTTAGTTTATGCTTATTTTATAAATTGGCTGAGGACATACAAAAAAGTGCTCGACTGCTCGACTTTAATTTTTAATGTGGTATTCTTATTTATTTTTTTAGTAAATTACCAAACTCACACAAAAAAGTGCTCGACTGCTCGACTACTCGACTACTCACACAAAAAACATGAATGCTTATTTTAGTTTATGCTTATTTTATAAATTGGCTGAGGAAATACAAAACAAGTCTCGAATGCTCGACTCGACTGTTATTTGAAAGTGGCTTTCTTTGAATTCTACATAAGCTCTTAGATTTGATTTAACTAAAAGATGAATTCTTATTTATTTTGCTATTTATAAATTGGCCCAGACATACTCAAAAAAGTGCTCGACTGCTCGACTGCTCGACTACTCGACTACTCGACTTTAATTTTTAATGGGTATTCTATTTATTTTTTTAGTAAATTACAAACTACACATAAAATTGGCTCGACTGCTCGACTACTCGACAACTTTAATTTTTAAGTGGTATTCTTATTTATTTTTTTAGTAACTCAAACTCACACAAAAGTGCTCGACTGCTCGAGCTACTCGACTACTCGACTTTAATTTTTAATGTGTATTCTTATTTATTTTTTAGTAAATTACAAACTCACACAAAAAAGAGCTTGCTCGACTGCTCGACTTCGACTACTCGACTTTAATTTTTAATTGGTATTCTTATTTATTTTTTATAGTAAATTACTAAACTCACACAAAAAGTGCTCGAATGTCGATTCTCGATTACTCGACTACTCGAATGCTCGACTTTAGATTTGTCGATTTATAAAGCTAAAATAAAATAAGATCTAAATACTAAAAGCAAGCCTTTTTAATAGGCTCTAATATCGACTTTTAGTTTTTTAGCTATATTTTTTAAATGCTTTTTAATTGCATTTTAGTTTATGCTTTATAAACGTGGTGATTGCTCGACTGATCGACTGCTCGACTCGACTTGCTCGACTGCTCGACTGGTGGTTGGGGAGATGGTAGGGTTTACATTTAAAGCTTTGGTACGATGATAACTATAAATACAACATTATAACATATGGAATTCACAAACTAAACTTGAAAATGAATTCACCACCAAACTGGGAAGAATTACTCGATGTAGACGACTCCGATCTCCGACTATCCGCCACCACCCAAAACATATTACCAAACTGGGAAGAATTAATCGATGTAGACGACTCCGATCTCCGACTATCCGCCACCACACAAAACATATTTTCATACGGAAACCCTGAAGTTGAAAATTGTGATGAAAGGCCGGTAAGTATAGTTCAATCGGCTAATATCCATAAAAGTGCGGATATTCCGGTAGGTGTGGCTGATTGGGTAATGACACAGGAGTACATTCGGAAAGTAGTGGCTGATGTGGGTGAGGATTCCGATTTTAACAGTGGGCCATGGGTTAGGGCCGTTGAGTATGTGAAACCAAATGGCGGTATCATGATCGGTTGTTTTGCCGACATTAAAAAATTTTGCAAGAAAGGGAAACTTGAAAATGTTGTTGCCATAATCAAGTCTTGTACTCCAAATGTGTTGGGTGATCTCACGGTATCATTGAAAGACGTTTCAGGTTTAATTTCAGGTACAATACATCAGAAAGTGCTTAAGGATGAGAGGTTTGAAAAGGAGATTACCGTCGGAGCTGTTTTGGTACTTCATAACGTTTCTGTTTTTTCTCCCAAACAATCTGGCAATCACTATCTTAACATTACAATAAGAAATGTGGTTAAGGTCTTCCCCAAGGATACGGTTCCTAACGATGTAACTGGTGTTGGTGGTAGTCAATTGTAATCAATTTTTAATTATAAGTAATGTAACTTTTCTATTTTAATCTAGTTTTTTAATGCAAGTTATGTTGTTAGATGCGATGCGATTATTGACCAATTAAACAATATAAAACGACTAAAGTAGACAAATTTTCTCCCAAACAATACAAGCCGAAAATCAGTAAACACATTTGAATACTAGTACACATGAAGATTTCCAACCGATTCTAACAGCTCATTTAGCAATGCACCTGACATACATGCGTGGTTTTCTGGATTCATTGCCAATTCGAGTTTTGTCTCCAACATCTTTATTCTTGTCTCCAGCATGTTTATTTGTAGATCTTTTAACTTGCAGCTGGAACATTCTGTTGAAGTTCCCGTTTCATAACAATTGGGTTGCTATGAAGGACCCGGAGATGAATTAGAACAACTTAAGTTGTGCTTGCTATCAAATTCATCCTTCCATATAAAATATTTACATCCATAATCTTTTATTACGGGCTGTTACATATTAAGAAATGGTTATGAAATAAATTTTTAACAACTAATTTACATATACGTGAAACATAAGATTGCTAACCTTTGAACGAGGACATGAGTAGAAAAGTTTACCATAGCTATGCGCCTTATGTGATTTTCGTACCACTATTTTGCCACCTCTACATCGACACATTGGAAGATCCATACGAATTTCTAATTTTTCCAGCTGTTAAGAATTTGGTGGGAATGTCACAAGTATCTACATTATAATGGGGTGGTGTTTGTTAGGTGAAAAATTAAATGTGAGTTAGTATAAGTATTTATTAAAATCACCAACCCCATATTAATTAATATCTAAAGTTAACATTTATTACATCCATCTCCCCAACCAACAGTCGAGCAGTCGAGCATGAGACACTTATCAAAATACGTGACGGTGCTCGACTTGCAACTGCTCGACCGGCCCTATATTATAGTATTTATTAAAAGATCTTTACAAAATCTAACATTTATTATAGTATTTATTAAAAGATCTTTACAAAATCTAACATTTATTCTAGTATTTATTAAATCCATCTCCCCAACTACCAGTCGAGCATGGGACACTTGTCAAAATATGTGATGGTGCTCGACTGATCGACTGCTCGACTATGGATATATTTACTGATGATAAAACAAAAAAAAAATGTGAGTTATATGAACTGTATGGAATAATATACTATTCGAAGTTATAGTCACATATCCATCCTAAAAAAATGAGTCTTGAGAGCACTAAATTTCGTGTGTATCTTGTTTTTGAAGATGGCAGTAGTTATGGTGTTTCACTAAGCAGAGATATTAGATACGCTGGTTTAGTATCATTTGTGAAAAAAAGTTCAAAATTAGCAAAGTACACGATTTAGGATTTTGTTACAAAATGCCGCACGGTCCGGTCCACATGGTTGATGATGATGATGTTGAATTTTTCGTTAATGAAATTTGTAAACCGAAGGCTTCAATACCTAAACTTTCAATTAAAATGATGGTCAAGACCTCAAAGGTAAATACATCTTCTAACTCATCAAATTTCGATCTTAATGATTCTTTATTTCCAAATGAATTTGAACCTCAAAGTTTTTACAATGATTCGAAATTACCAAAAAATGAAATTTTTGAAAATGAAAATTACAACGATGTTAATATCTATAATAATGAACCGAAAAATGAAAATTTCGAAAATTTTGGGGGCACATCTTCTTCAAACGATGAATTTGTGCCTAAATGGCTAACAACCAATACATTCCAATATATGCCTACTCCACCCGATCCACCAAGCCATGAAATTAAGATCCCGAATACCCAAAAATACAACAACAAAAGCTCTATTATCCTCAAAGAGGGTGATGTATTTGAAAATAAAGAGTTGTGCGCTTTTGAAATTGGTAAAAAGGCTCTTTTAGAGGGATTTGAATTTAAGCCTAGAAAATCGGATAAGTTTAGGTACGATGTAATTTGTGTGCATGATGGGTGCAAATGGAAGATATTGTCTTCTATGAACAAAAATGGTCTTAGATGGAGTATAGGAACAGTTCACGATGTTCACACTTGTCCGAGAACACGTATTTATCCTAATCACCGTAATGCTACCAAAAAACTTTTGGGACGTTTACTCGTACCCAAGTTGAAAGATAGCAGTCGGATCTATACCCCAAAGGACATAATTGAAGATATTGGTCAACAATATAAAATTGACATATCTTACAAGAAAGCATGGGGTGGGAAAAACAAAGCTTTGGATTTGATCAATGGTTCCCCAGAGGAATCGTTTGAGCGGTTACCATATTATTGTCATAATTTAAAGATGAAAAATGAAGGTACGGTAACACATATTGATACAGATGATGGAGGACACTTTAAAATGTGTTTTATAGGCTTTGGTTTTGCGGTATGTTTTTGTATATTGTTTATTCATTAAATCTGTTAATTTTTTTATTTTACTTTTTGTATTTATTTTTTATAATATCATTGTGTAAATTATAGTTTGTAAATAAAACAGATTCGGAGTTTCTTACAGTATATGAGGCCATTGATAATAATTGATGGAGCGCATCTTAAAGGGAAGTACCTTGGGACAAATCTGGTTGTCGCCGGTATGGATGGTAACAATCAGATTATACCTATTGCTATCGGTGTTTGTCAAGGTGAGACAGGGGAGGCATGGACATGGTTTTTGTCCAAATTGAAAGAATGCATAGGGGAACGACCAGGTTTGGCTATCATATCGGATAGACATTATGCAATTGGATAAGCGTGTAACACGGTCTTCCCAAATTCATTTCATGGGTATTGTTGTAGACATCTAATGATGAATTGCCGTTTAAATGGCAGTAGAAAGCTAAAGGCGTTATATTGGAAAACATGCAAAGCTTACACCCAGGAAGAATTTCATATATCGATTTCTGAGCTTCAAAGACGTAGACCGGCTGCTTATGACAAACTTTATGAAGCTGGGTTTGAGAAATGGTCACGGGCATATTGCATTGGTAATCGGTACAACTACATGACTTCAAACAGCGCAGAGTCGATAAATTCATTAACAAGGCATGTCAGAAAAGTACCTATAACAATGCTTATTGAGTGGTACAGAGAGCTTTTACAAAGGTGGTATTGTGACAAGCGATACAAATATAAAGGTAATGAACTTCTTCTTTTTATTGATTTTTTTTTTGTTTCTTTCTTAGACAATATAACATTGTGTATAATATTTGTTTTGGTTGTTATACATATAATGTCTACATAATGGTTATTTCTGCATTGTGTATAATGTCTACATAATGGTTTTTATATATATAGTGTATACATATAATGTCTACATAATGGTTGTTTTTATACATATAAGAACTAATTATTTATTTTACTTTTTAAAAATGATTTCAGATGCAGCCGATGGTGAACTTAGCGATTGGGCTGCTGCGAAAGTACAGGATAGAATGTACAAGAGCCTCAACTGGAATGTGTATGGTATTGAAACGTTTAAACTCTACATGGTCACCAACCCTATAAGACAACATACCGTGAATCTAGAGTATTTTTCATGTACTTGTTGTAAGTGGCAACTTTCCGGCCTACCATGCGGTCATGCGATAGCGGTTGCTAGATTTCTTGGATACTCGGATTGTAATCACTTGGCTTTTGATTGGTTTAAGAAAACAAAATTGCAAGGTACATACCAAGAATTGGTTTATCCTATAGGAGACATGTCAAGTTGGGAGCTTCCTAATGGCTTACAAGTTGTGAAGCCACCAGCCATGGTGGTGCGTCAATCTGGAAGACCCAAAAACAAAAATCGTGTTAGATCTCAAGGAGAAGAACCAAATCCGGTAAGATGCTCAAGGTGCCAATCCATTGGACACAGGCGAACTGCATGCAGGGAACCATTCCCAAAGAAAAAGAAAGCAAATATAAATAATGTAAGTGACTAGTATATGTATTGAAAAAAATTTGTTTTCCTTGGTCGATTAAGAATTAAATCTCACAAACGTTTAAAATTGTTAGGGAAATGTATCTAACATGGGAAGCTCAGGTAGCCAAGGAGCCTCTATGCAGGATGAAATGGTGTATAGCTAAGATCATATAAACTTGGCTGACCCGTAATGAAGAGTTTTCATTGAAGAATGGATGTTTAGACATGTTGCTACTTTAATGGGGTTGGAAGGTTCCAATTCTCTTAAGGTTTAGATGCTTTTGGTATTTGTTTATGTTGAATGGATATTGTGGAATTATGAACTCTATCATCTAATGGAATTATTGTGAAATTTGTATTTGCCAATGCTAACTAAACTGCTGTTAAGTATAACTAGATTTTTATGAAATTTGTTTGTGAAGATGGTTAGATGGATTTGCATCTTTGAAGAGAGTACTTGTGTTAAAACACAAAAAATAATAATAATATATATATATATATATATATATATATTATATATATATATATATATATATATATATATATATATATATATATATATATATATATATATATATATATATGTTGTTTTTGTTTTAAATTTTTTTTTTTTGGAATATTCAAAGGAAGATGCAGATTTCATGAGCAAAGGGTGTTTTCAGAATTTGAAATTAAAGGGGTTTGACAAAGATCAACAGACTCTGCTGCTAATGCACAAGAAACTGCTGCTAGCCCAATGAAACTGCTGCTAGTGCTCTGCTGCTATTTTTAGAAGTTCGAGCACTCTGCTGCTTAGTTTGAAAGAACAGGGTCTATTTTGTAACTTTGGCGCCAAATCAACCCTAACGGTTATAAACGCCCAATTCACTCATCTCATTTTGTTGTGTGCGCCCAAATCAATTCCAAGTGATAACCTCTCGCAAATCATCAGATTCACAAGAACCCCAAACCAAAACCTAAGAACAATGGCAGAAAGATCATTTTCAACAGACCACAACAAAGTAGCATTTCTTCAAAAGGTTCCAGAGAGTGCAGGATTTACTGAAGCCATCGACTTTCTTAATGCTTCCTATATTAGGTATGCATTAACAGTTAATCCTACTATATTTGTTTCTCACATTCAAATGTTTTGGTCGACTGTTACGATTGAAACTAGAAATGGGAAAGAAAGATTAATAGCTGTAGTAGATCAAGAAAGAATAGTTATTACTGAATCATCTATAAGAAGAGTACTTCATCTTATAGATGATGGAGAAATAACTTGCCTTCCTAAAAATGCTATTTTTGAAGGACTTGCAAACATTGGATATGAGAGGAACAATGGAAAGTTTACATTTTTGAAAGGCCTTCTCTGTCCACAATGGAAATTCCTTATTCATACTCTTTTACATTGTTTAAGCCCTAAAACTACTAGTTGGAATGAATTTAGTGCAAGTCAAGCTTCTGCTTTGATTTGCCTAACTTCAGGCCAACCTTTTAATTTTTCGGCTTTCATATTTGAGGGGTTGAAAAAGCACATTTCCAGTGAAGTGTTAGCTTTTCCGAGATTTGTACAGCTTTTAATCAATAGCAAGGTAAAGGAACCTTTTAAACATAAGAGAATTGAACCAAATCCAGAACTTGAAAGTATAATGTTCTCTTTCCTTAGAAAGAATGGGAAGGGTTTTTCTGGAAGAATTACACCACCCACCCCATATATGCTAGAACTCATTGTCAATCAACCCATAGACCCACCTGAACCATCTCACCTATCCCAACCAATTGATGATAACACTGAGGGTCCTCACCTTGGTGTTGATCAGGAACAAAATGAGGGTAACCCCAACCACATGGCTCAAATGGGGGACTTAGATGCTCATCCTAGGGATGAGACTGAGTTTATTGTCAATGATGCACCTCTCGGACCAGTTAACACAGGTCGAAGTGCTGAGGCTAGTCTTGAACATTCTCCCAATGAATTGATGGATGACACTTTTGTACAAAATGCCAAATCCAATGAACCACCTATCGGGTCAGGTAATACAGACCGAAGTGGGGAGGATAGCATTTAACTTATCAAAGAATTGACGGAAACATGTACAAAATTGTCAGCTGAGGTTCTAAGCCTTAAAAAGGAGGGTGTTAGTTTGAAGAAGCAACTACAGTTGGTCAAATCATCTCAAGGTGCACAGATCAGACAGTTAAGGCTTAGAGTTAGGCATCTTGAGGGGCTGCACAGGTCAAAAGTTTCAATGATCAAAAGGCTAAAGAAGGAAAAGGTTGCTGTTTCCAAACCTAATTTGGGGAAGGATGCTCCCAAACAGGGGATGAATGAAGATGATGTTGTGAAAGATTCAGGGGAGATAGAAATTGAAATGAATGAAAATGTTGATAATATTGCTGAGAATGAAGTGTTTGCTGGTGATGGTGCTAATAATGAAGATGTTGGTACTAGTGATGGTGCTAATAAGGAGGTTGAAGGTAATGACAACATGAATGAAGGTTTCAATGGAGCTGAGGATGATGATATGGATGAAGTTTTTGTGGTGAAGGACATAACTGGTAATGAAGTGTTTGCTGGTGATGGTGCTAATAATGAAGATGTTGTGAAAGATTCAGGGGAGATAGAAATTGAAATGAATGAAAATGTTGATAATATTGCTGAGAATGAAGTGTTTGCTGGTGATGGTGCTAATAATGAAGATGTTGGTACCAGTGATGGTGCTAATAAGGAGGTTGAAGGTAATGACAATTTTAATAGTAAACTCTCGCGCATGTTCAAGGTTATAAACTAGTGCATATAATAAAAATAATATAATAATTAAAATATTATTTTTATGGTGAAGGTAATGACAACATGAATGAAGGTTTCAATGGAGCTGAGGATGATGATATGGATGAACATTTTGTGGTGAAGGACATAACTGGTAATGAAGTGTTTGCTGGTGATGGTGCTAATAATGAAGATGTTGGTACCAGTGATGGTGCTAATAAGGAGGTTGAAGGTAATGACAATTTTAATAGTAAACTCTCGCGCATGTTCAAGGTTATAAACTAGTGCATATAATAAAAATAATATAATAATTAAAATATTATTTTTATGGTGAAGGTAATGACAACATGAATGAAGGTTTCAATGGAGCTGAGGATGATGATATGGATGAAGATTTTGTGGTGAAGGACAGAACTGGTAATGAAGTTGTCTTAGAAGAAGGAAAAAGGTCTGATGTTGCTGCAATAGGGGTTGAAAGTGCTGAAAAAGAAGCACAGGTTGAGTCTGCTGCTAGTGCAGAGCAACCTGCTGCTAGTGAAAACCAACCTGCTGCTAATGTTTCTGAGACTGCTGCTAATGTTTCACAACCCACAAAACCAAAAGCCAAAGGTGTTGTGATAAGAGAATCTATTTCCACATTCAAACCATCACATACCTCCATTTCATCAACAGATGAAGGCAAAAGCATTCTAGTTGAGAAACCAAAAGAAAAATTTAAGATCATGACTGCTGCTGAAAAAAACAAATAGAAGAAGGTGATGCAGAGTTTATAAAGAGTATGCAAGCTCAGTGGAATGCAGAAGATGATTTGAAAATACAAAAACATATAGAAGAAGATAGGAGGGTGGCAATGGAAGAGCAAAAGCTGGAAAGGGATTTGTATACTGCTGAGGAACAAGCAGATGCAGTACAAGATTTGCTGGCAAATTTTAGAAGGCATCATAAGAAAAATGTGAATAAGAAGAAATTTTCAGCATATGAAGAGATCAAAGGAATGAAAGCCTTTTTGCACAATCAATGTCACTGGAAGTATGCCACTTTCAAAGGGATGAATAGAGATCAAATAAGGAAGGCATATTACACAGCTCATGCAAGGCTAAAGAAACCAGTTAATCCACTCACAGATGCAGAAATAAAAGAGTTCACAAGAAGGAAAGTGCCATCATATGCTTATATGGACCCAGACTACAAAAGGCCTAAAGTGTCTGAGGCTATGCAACAAAAAGTGGTGAAAGAAAAGGAGAATGTTGTGGAAAAAGTCTCTCAAGGTGAAGCTTCTGAAACTAATACAGAAAGGGTGGAAGCACTATGGGATGAAGTAGATGAACCAGAGGAGCAGCCTCAGTTCACAAGGAAGAAAAGTGTGGAAAAGAAAAGAAAGAGAACTGTTGAAGAAAGTGATTCTGAAGGTAGTTCTAAGAAGCAGCAAGAGCTTATCATTAAACATGCAACATAAATGTAAAGAAAAGGAAATAACATGAACTGAACTTATATTAATAACAATAAAAAGAGTACAAGGGTTTAATTTTAAGTAGTTACATTTAGAATGATGGGTATCCAAGTTATCCTACAGAAATACATAAAGATGGGTATCAAAGTTATCTGATGAGGCGAAAAGTGTACCGCTTTTAAGGGGTCATTTAAGCCCGAAATCGTATTTATTTGATCAAATATTGCCCTAAATCGTTCCTTTTGTCATTTTAGGTACTTTTGAGGAGAAATCTGGAAAAGGAGGCATTTTGGACGTTTTTGGAGCATTAAAGTGAAGAAAACGGCAAAGTCTCAAGAATCGGCTAAAAGTTACTCTTGACGGCGTCACAATTAACATGGGACGGCGTCATGCCTTGGCAAGAAAAGTTGGATGTGAAATTTACTCATGACGGGCCAGTGAGTTTGCATGAGAATTCTGACGGCGTCACGCTTTAACTAAATCAAGGGCGTCACGGCTTAAATCATAAGGGGACGGCGTCACGTTCATGATCCGACGGCGTCAAACATTGATAAGCCAGAATGGATTTTTGAAGAGCTAAAGAGGGACGGCGTCAAGATGGTCATCCGGGAACCCTAAAAGCGGCGAGGTGACGGCGTCACAATGCATAAGGTGACGCCGTCAGATGTCAAAGTCTATATATAGTTTTCTAATTTTTTGTCATTAAGGGAGAGCTTAGTGTGTGGAATTTTGGGATAAAACCCTAAGACGATTTTAGCTACTTTTTCAGGGCTTTTTGCCTTGAGATCTTCCATGTTTCATTGAAAGATAAGTTATCCATTAATCATTCAATATGTCTATGTGTTGTTTGATTCTATCTTATGCTTGTCTTTTGTTTAACATGTTAGGCTAATTTTATCTTGTGTTTGCTTAGATCTAATGAAACCTAGCTATTGATTATTGGTTGTTAGTGTGTTGTTAGTTGTATTGGATGATTGTTTATCTATGTTAGGCTTAAGAAAACTGGCTAACTTCCTATTCGGTAACTTGCTTGAACGTCTTAAGAAACATGAACCAAACGCGTACTAAAGGTTTTTATGGTTGTATTTAATGCACAAGCGAATTCTAGTGATCCCATGTTAGGAGCTTCCTAGCCGGCTCGACATAGGAGTGAAGTAGGAGCTTGTAGAGTTTGGGGAAGTAAGTACGCCACCCCACGAATGGTATTAAGGAATACACCCGTCATCCACGCGACTAATACACACTAATTAACCGGTAAAAGATAGTTAGGGAGTAAGGAAATCTAAGTAAACACATTTCTCTACACATAAGTTTCTCACCACTTTTCATTTTTGTTATTTTATTTTATTTGCATTTGTAGTAATTTGGGTTAGTTGACTAGCAACTAATTCCGCCCACTCCTTCAAAACCCGAGATTTTACTTGCTTTTATAAATTATAAAAAAACATAAAAAGAATCTTCCTCAACCCTTAGACCTAATTAGAGTAGCCTTTCACACCTAACGAACACTATTCCCTGTGGAGAACGATCAATCCCCCGTACTTACCACTACACTATACTACATCGGTCAGGTACACTGCCTGGTGGGGTTGTAAGCCTCTTGAGATCCCTCGAGAGGTAAAACCTGTTGTAAGGTTGCAAAACCCACGCATCAAGTTTTTGGCGCCGCTGCCCGGGGAATAGTTATTGTTTAGGTTGAATTTTTATTTCTATTAGGTCTACTCACTAGATTCCTTTCTAGTGAGATTTTTATTTTCTTTTTCTAGATATTCTTTAGTCTATCTATTTTCTTTGTGCTTTTGTTCGTAACAGATTTTCATTGACTATTCAGTTTGCCATTATGGAGAATGCGAATCCACCATACCACCAACCACGTAATTCACCCACTCCATATGACATCTTGATGTTTAAACAACATAAAGATGAACCTCTCTATGATGCATGGACTCGTTTTAAATATTTACTCCAAAAAGTCCCTCATCATAACTTCGATTTTTGGTCCCTAACTCAAATCTTTTACAATCATGTCGACCGACATGCCCAAAGGGACATTTACCATATTGCCGGCAGGGATATTAGGGAATTAAGTGCTGAGAAAGCATGGGAAGCTATTGAAGAGTGTGCCCAATATTATTATATAGTAGACAACCCAACAAACATTAATACAAGTCAATTGACCACAAATTTCAAGGATCATGAAACAAGTTTGTTTGGGGATGAATACATTAGTGTTGAGATACCTAAGTGGTTGTCATGTAATGCCATAGTACAAAACAAACACATAGGTTATCTTGATGTGATGGAGGATCTAGCCGAGCATGATCACATTGATCAAAAAGACCTAGGTTTTATGATCGATGACGATGAATCTCAAGAAACACATGATGAATCTTTTGGGCAATTTGAATATAGCAGTCAGAATATTGAGGATGATCCTTATGATTCGAATATAGAAGTTGAGATGCCTAGAGAAGCACTTGAGATACTAGGGAAAATGTTAGGGTTAGATTCTAATAAAACACATGATGAGGATATAGGTGGTCTTGACACAAGGAATGATGAGGTAAGTAACATAAGCCTACCAAGTACCCCACAAGTCCTACCATCATTTGAGGCACACACACCGCCGGTGACTTACCCGGAAGAAGTTGAGGAGACTATAGGAACCCCAATAGAGGTAGAGCCCTTTGACCAAACACAACTAGAAGAAATAGGTTTGAATGCTTTTAGTGATCACAACCTTTCTTTTAGTTCTATGGAAGTTCCTAGTTTTGATGAGCCGGAGCCTCAACCAAAACCGTTACCTAATCTTCCATCCTTGGATGAAAATTTAGGAATTGAATTAGGTCCCGATCCACCCATCAAAACATATAGTCCGGGTAGTCTTAAGTTTAAGGTAGTAGACATTAAGCCTTGTAGTGAGGAAGACAATATAGGAGTGAAAAATGACCTTACATGTCTACATCACCCATTCATGATTGATCATAAGAAACATTATGGGTTTAAACCGGGTCTATTGGGTCAAGATGGATTCCCAACTAGGAGTCTCTTGAAGTTGTTAGAAAATGATCCCTTTTTAGGAGAAAACTTTAATTCACCCATTGACCAAAGTGAACTAGGCAAGGTTATGATGAAAGGAGCACACCCCTTTGAGCATATAATTCATCCACCACTCTTTCCTCACGTGGCATACTCCTACCGAGCTGGTATGTATCGCTACTATCACCCGCACTTAATCCTAAGTGTAGGGAAAACCTCTCCTTTTTCCATTAAATAAGGGTAGAGTCAGGCTCATGACTCGAACAAAAACAAGCGCTTCTTGGGAGGCAACCCAAGCGTTATTTGTTTTATTTGCTTTGTGTGTTTATTTACTTGTTTGTTTGTTTGTTTTTATTTGCTTCCGTATGTGTGTTTAATTTTTATTCTTATTGATTCATGTTAAAAACTAATTGTGAAAATGCTTTATTTTGTTTTTAACTTCGTCTTAACTACATATAAAGGTATTTTGCAAAAGATAAGTGTAAGGGAAATCTAAATCGGTTTATTAGAACACAAATGAACATGAATCATAATAATAATAAGTTAGCATACATATTCGTATTTGTTTGAGTCAAATGCTTGTATCGAGTCATAATGATGTTTTGCAGAATTTCCAGGAAGTAAGGTAAAGGTTTTTCCAGAAATTTTCCGGAAACTTAAAATGAAAATTTTTGTCAGGTCATTTCTGACGGCGTCAGGGGTTATAACCTGACGGCGTCAGATTTAATTTCCAGAAATTTTTGAAAATTTTGTTTTCATAAAAAGTTTTTATTAAAATCTCCAACTTATAATCTCCAGGAATCTGCAAAGTTATCATTCCACAAGCATTATATCCTTATATATAGATTTTATCCCGCCGATGTTATGCAGGTTTTCGTGTTTGTTTTCTCAGGTTTAACAGGTTATTTTGGACAAGGAGATGTTTTTGGAATCAAGCTTATGGCGATGCATTAGTCATGGAGCCTCAACATTCTCTTTGGAGGAAGATTTAACCGTGTAATTTCATTATCCACCGAGCGAATCAGGGGAGTATTTGATTTCATTCTTTTACTTTATGCTTTTACATTTGTCATTTGAACATTGGGGACAATGTTCATCTTAAGTGTAAGGGGAGGGTAAAAGTACGATTTTAGAAAATACAATTGCGCTTGATTTTTGTTTGTTTAATAGTAGATGTGTAATAAAACTGAGAGAAATACTTGTTAAGGTAATTTTAGTGCCAAATTTAAAATTTTTTACAACATATAGGAGTGAAACTTTGATCTTAATGAGCGTCTCATGGATAGGAGTTATATGACTAGCACAAAAACCGTACCACTAAAAAATTTTCCACCCCCAAATATGTGAGGTTCGCCCCTAGAATTGGTAGGAAAAGCATTTATGCTATGATGTGTGTACCGGTAGCACTTAGATTCTAGAACTTGCGTTAGGACCATTCCGAGGCCACAAGTGAGACTACATTCGTGTAGTTAGATTTACTACATGATAAGAGGCATTAGGATTAACCCATTGTTTTACACCTGTGTTTTTGTTATAATTACATTGGCTACATTGGTCAAGTAATTCTCCCACACCCTTTGCGTTGTACTCATTTTTAGTACACGATACCCCTAGTACACCCCTCAGAGCCTATCTTTTCGTTTCGACCTTTAAGCATTTTACTTAAAGGAAGAATTTGTTACACCCCACTTAAATGTACACCCAAATCGCCTTAGCCTACCTTGTATGCACTCATCTTTAGTGCATTATTGTGACAACATTTGTTTAAACCCAAGTTAATTATCTAGTTGATTACATGGTTGCTAAGTCGAGTCATATCCTTGTACATATTGTTTTGGGACGATTGGGACTCATGGGTAAAGTACTAGTGTAATGGAGTAATGGGGAAGAACATCATTTATTACCCCCATATGTGCTAAATGTTTTAAAAGTACTCCAAGTTTTTCAATTATCTTAATTCGAGTCATTAGATTAGTATTTGTAAAGTTATGTAAAAGTTCAAGTGTAAGGGGATGCAACGCCCCTATGATGTATTATTTTGGATGGTAGGGTAAAAGTGTATGCAAAAAAAAAAAAAAAAAAAAAAAAAAAAAAAAAATCAAGAAAAATACAAAAAAAAATGAGAAAAAGAAAAATAGAAAAAACATACGGACTACCATCCCGTTTCATTTTATGTTTATTTTATGTTTATGTTTTGTTATTTTCTTTCATTAGCTTAAGATCGAGTCTAGTCTTGGCTTAGCAACATTGTATAGTACATGTAATTGATCAAGATCTTTAACTCGCCACCAGTAAAATATCCTTTATCCAACAAAACCGTGTTTTCCTTTTCCCTACACCTAACGTTATAACCCATTTAAAAGCCCTCTTTGATAGTTTATCTTAGGTGCTTACGCCTAGTGGAGGAGGTTTTCGATCCTTTCCCAAGCCTATGGTAATCTATTTGCTATGACAGGTAGTGAGAGATATTTTCCGTTTTCATTTATGAGATTTATTTTGATGACACTTGAGAGATGTGAGTATCTAAACACTACTTGTGAGGTGCTAGTATGTAATCTCCGTGCTTATTATGATTGAAGTGGAACGATTATTTGTTGTAATTACTTTTATGTTTGCATTAAATGACCCCTAACTTGTATTTTGATTAGAATAAAAGCGCATTTGCTTGAGGACAAGCAAATCTCAAGTGTAAGGGTATTTGATGAGGCGAAAAGTGTACCGCTTTTAAGGGGTCATTTAAGCCCGAAATCGTATTTATTTGATCAAATATTGCCCTAAATCGTTCCTTTTGTCATTTTAGGTACTTTTGAGGAGAAATCTGGAAAAGGAGGCATTTTGGACGTTTTTGGAGCATTAAAGTGAAGAAAACGGCAAAGTCTCAAGAATCGGCTAAAAGTTACTCTTGACGGCGTCACAATTAACATGGGACGGCGTCATGCCTTGGCAAGAAAAGTTGGATGTGAAATTTACTCATGACGGGCCAGTGAGTTTGCATGAGAATTCTGACGGCGTCACGCTTTAACTAAATCAAGGGCGTCACGGCTTAAATCATAAGGGGACGGCGTCACGTTCATGATCCGACGGCGTCAAACATTGATAAGCCAGAATGGATTTTTGAAGAGCTAAAGAGGGACGGCGTCAAGATGGTCATCCGGGAACCCTAAAAGCGGCGAGGTGACGGCGTCACAATGCATAAGGTGACGCCGTCAGATGTCAAAGTCTATATATAGTTTTCTAATTTTTTGTCATTAAGGGAGAGCTTAGTGTGTGGAATTTTGGGATAAAACCCTAAGACGATTTTAGCTACTTTTTCAGGGCTTTTTGCCTTGAGATCTTCCATGTTTCATTGAAAGATAAGTTATCCATTAATCATTCAATATGTCTATGTGTTGTTTGATTCTATCTTATGCTTGTCTTTTGTTTAACATGTTAGGCTAATTTTATCTTGTGTTTGCTTAGATCTAATGAAACCTAGCTATTGATTATTGGTTGTTAGTGTGTTGTTAGTTGTATTGGATGATTGTTTATCTATGTTAGGCTTAAGAAAACTGGCTAACTTCCTATTCGGTAACTTGCTTGAACGTCTTAAGAAACATGAACCAAACGCGTACTAAAGGTTTTTATGGTTGTATTTAATGCACAAGCGAATTCTAGTGATCCCATGTTAGGAGCTTCCTAGCCGGCTCGACATAGGAGTGAAGTAGGAGCTTGTAGAGTTTGGGGAAGTAAGTACGCCACCCCACGAATGGTATTAAGGAATACACCCGTCATCCACGCGACTAATACACACTAATTAACCGGTAAAAGATAGTTAGGGAGTAAGGAAATCTAAGTAAACACATTTCTCTACACATAAGTTTCTCACCACTTTTCATTTTTGTTATTTTATTTTATTTGCATTTGTAGTAATTTGGGTTAGTTGACTAGCAACTAATTCCGCCCACTCCTTCAAAACCCGAGATTTTACTTGCTTTTATAAATTATAAAAAAACATAAAAAGAATCTTCCTCAACCCTTAGACCTAATTAGAGTAGCCTTTCACACCTAACGAACACTATTCCCTGTGGAGAACGATCAATCCCCCGTACTTACCACTACACTATACTACATCGGTCAGGTACACTGCCTGGTGGGGTTGTAAGCCTCTTGAGATCCCTCGAGAGGTAAAACCTGTTGTAAGGTTGCAAAACCCACGCATCATAGTTATCCCAGACACAAAACACAAAAGACTATCACCCATCAAATGAAATATGAGCATAAAACTAGTCGCAAACACAAAACACTAAAGCCATCACCCATCAACCATACAAACTTGTTTTCGACCCATCACGGCGTCACCCATACAAATGTCTACAAACAGGACAACTAAATGCTTATGAAAACAAGCATGATTGCTCCTAAAACAGTCAACTTAAATTAACCACGGATATGGTCAAACAAAGTCAAACCAATTAAGGACAATTTAACCAAGGAGTATAGTTTTATCCCCGGGTTGTTTAAGTCCCAGCGAGATGTGAAATTGTGCTTTAAAAACGGCTTGTGATCAAGTGTAATTGAATGGGAAAGGGTTTTGGAATTATTGAACTAAGGAAATAAAAGAGAATAGCTTAAAACAAGCTATTGAAATAAAACAAGCTATTAAAAGGGAACCAAATTACTTAAAACGTCTAAAGTCTAAAAACGTACGTTTAACTTTAAATAAAAGTAAACGTACAAAATAAAAAGTGAGATTTAATAAATAAAAGGCCTACGAATATGAAAATTATATTTTTACAATCCTAATAATAAAAGAAAATTATTGGAAAAAGAAAATTATTTATTTGACTTATTAATTAATTATTATTAATTAAAAACTATTTAATAATTATTTAAACTAATTAAAATTCTAATAAATACTAAAAGATCAAAGAAAAATCTGAAAATTTTTATATAAATACTTTAAGGTGACAAGAAGATAAGAAAATTATAAAAATGAAATTTACTTAATTAAAATTTAAAAAGATAAATTCTATTAAATAGAAGCTATCACTATTTTTCTATTTTTGATTTTCTTAAGGTCTAAAAATATAATTATATTTTTCCTAGATTAAAAATGACAAAAGAAAATTATGAAAATTGGATTTATATTTTTCTGATTATTTTTCTATTTATTATGATTTAATTACTATTTTAAACTAATTAAAAAGATTAAAAATATCAAATAACTTAGGAAAAATCTAAAAAATTTAAGTTAAGTCTAAATTAATATTAAAAGGCTAGGAAAATTAAAAGTGGAACTTGTCTAAGGCTAATAGGCTGATTTGGGCTAATAAGCAGTTTGCTTATAAGCACAAAATAAGCTAAAAAGCAATAAAAGTTGCCAAAAGTTCAGGAACAGATTAATATACTAAAATAAACACAAAACAACTAAAAAACACAAATAACCACAAGAGATTAAGCAAGTTAAGCACTTTATGCAG
This sequence comes from Artemisia tridentata subsp. tridentata, assembly GCA_021014915.2. Classification (NCBI taxonomy): domain Eukaryota; kingdom Viridiplantae; phylum Streptophyta; class Magnoliopsida; order Asterales; family Asteraceae; genus Artemisia; species Artemisia tridentata. Next base: position 357,015,811 of record CP139506.1, read on the forward strand.
CTGTGGAATTTAAGACAGAAACTCAGAAATTAGGCAATACTGCAGACCAAATTAAGGAGTTAAATAAGCTATAGAAAAGCAACCTAATGGGGGAAAAACTTAGGTAGCACTACTGAGTACATGAAAACACAAAAAGCCCCATCATTAAATGCCCAATTGAACTCCAATTGGAGCCTAGATCAGCAACCAAAAACTGGGTCTGCTGATGCTTTTGACTTTTGCAGAAAAAACAAGGGTTGACTTTGGTGAAGTTCTAATGGATCCTACAGACTAATTATGATGTTATAAGCTAATGTGAATCTAAATTAAGCAATCCTAACAAGATCCAAGGCTGTGGTGAGGATTTGGTCACTTAAAAATCCAACAGTGGACACATCATTAGAGATTAAAGCTAATTTTGATTTTTTAACTGTTGACTACTGGTTTTTATGACTGAACTAAACTCTTATGACCTAATATGATATGTTATAACCAAAAACAACATCACAAACACCCTGGAACACAGGGTACACAGCAAATCCAAACAACCCTATATGAAACTGATTTTTTCATTTTCAAAAGATTAGAGTGAGTTAGGCCATGAAACTGATTCACAAGGTTCTAATATGATGTAATAAGCTTATTGAGTCACAAAATACAGATAATAACAACTAACACTCAAAAACCATTATTATGATATTTTGTCAGTTATGAGTTAACACTAAGCAACAAAGGATTCAAAGGAACAAGAATACAATTTTAAGCTATAACTTAATTAAGAAACACCAAATAAGCATAAAAACACAGACATGATCAGCAAATAAGTACTTCTACAGTAAATGGCTAAAAATGAGAAATGAGCTTACAACTTGTATTCAAGCACAGAACTGAGTACCAAGGGCCAAGAACACACCCTATAGCTTCCCAAGAAGCACTAATCCAAGGGCAATCCAAAATATACCCTGCTCCATGCTTCTTTCTTCATAATTCTTGATTTTTTGATTTTTCACTCTTTTTGTCTCACTTTTGAATTTTTGAGTTTAATGTCTAATACTGAATTTTAAGGTTTCTAATAGCTTTTAGAAGCTATATAAGGAGCTTACATGAGCTTATGAATCCAATAACCATACTAATAACAACATTCAAAGAAACATGAAATTTGCACAAGAAATTGCATTCACGGATTTCAAACTTTAAAACTGAGATTTATTATTGATAATAGGTTTACAAACACTGAAATTACTTAAACAAGTACTTGAAAACTAAAATTAACACTTGAAAATTAAAACAACATTAATTCGACATAAGCTAATAAAAATTACACTAGATAGATTTTTTACATTGCCTTTCATCTTTTCTTTATAGACTTTTATCTCTTTGTCGACATCTCTGAGTGATTCCCACCATGTCTTGACCTTTGATTTCATCAATTTCATCACAATCGTACAAGTGTCATTTTGGCGGGAAAAATATCATTAGCAGGTTTTTCTAATTAATGGATTTTGGGTGTTTGTGGAGGTGGAGGGGAGAGATTAGTGAGCTGGGGTGATGAGGTGGAGGTGAAAGGTGTAAAGGTGAGGTGGTTTTGAAGCAGTGATGGTTTGGCGGGGTTGTGAGGAAGAAGGAGTTTGACTGGCTTTGACTGGGGTCAAACCCTGGTATTTATTTAAGTTGGGATTGGGCCGGGTCAAGGGTTATGGTTGGGCTGGGTTTGCTTTTATTTTTGTATTGGATTGGATTTGGATTATAGATTTAATAAAGGGTCCGTTTGGTTTATTAAGTAACAAGGACCAATTATGTAATTTTCCCAAAGATGAGGACTGAAGCTGTACACACTCCAAACTGCTCACAAGGACCAATGTTGCCACAATCCAATAACACAAGAATCAATTTTGCATTTTTCCATTTTTTTAAAAACCCAAAGGACCAAAATTGCCATTTTAAAAAGTTCAGGGACCTTTTCTGTAATTTTTTTGCCCAAACAATCATTCAAGGACCAAATTTGACAATTAAGATTATTTTAGTGACCTTGAATGATAAAATTCCACTTTTTTAGATTCTAGGGACTAGATTTGCCAAATTATGAAAGTTCAGGGACTAAAATGCAAATTATGCCATTTATTGTTTGTTTTTCCCTGAAACTTATAAAAACACAGTCAGATGATATTTTTATACATTTTTAGACTTTTTAAAGTGTTTTTGACTGTTTCTGTAGCTTAAATGTGAAAGAAATGATGAGTATTTGCATACTCATCAATCCCCCACACTAAACTATTGCTAGTCCCTAGCAATCTTTTTTTTTCAAAAATTTATGGATGTATCTCTTTACCAGAAGCCATCACCTCTGGAGTAGCCAAATGTTTCAGTTCAAGTAAGAACTATGGTACACTGATAACCATGTGATTTTGAGCAAATCACCAGCTGTAAACGGTTTTGATTTGTCTTTACCAGAAGCCGTTTGCTTCTGGACTAGTCAATGTTTTAGTATGTGATACTTTGGTACAATGATAACCAAATGATTTTGAGCAAACCATCAGCTTTCAACGGGTTTGATTTGTCTTTACCAGAAGCCGTTTGCTTCTGGACTAGCCAACTCTTAGATAAATTACAACTATTATCTTTGGTGAGCTGATTACCAATTATGGTATTCCAATGCCTTTACCACAAGCCATAACCTTGCGGGCTAGCCAACTCTTCACTTATAAAGATATGGTGAGTCGAAAACCATACAATTTTTGGCAAATTGCAAGCCATAAACGGATTTGATATATCTTTACCCAGAGCCGTTTGCTCCGGGATTAGCCAATCCTTATGTGTGTTAGACATGGCGGATTGATAACCATTTATTACGTTCTAAGTGAGAAAAAAATTTTAAAATTTTGGCTAAAAATGGGGGTGCTAGATGATACATTTGATAAAATTCGCTAGAATTTCCCCCCCACACTTAGAACTGAATATTGCCCTCAATATTCAAAGCACCGGCTGTTAAACCAACACTTAGAACGTGAAAGGGAAATACTGAATAGCCATTATTTTATATACACACACACACACTTTTTTTTTTTTTTTTTTTTTTTTTTTTTTTTTTTTTTTTTTGCATATTTACATATATACAACCTGTGGGGCATCTCCCCCACACTTAGGTGGTAGAAAATAGAAAGAAGTCAGAGATATGGGTGAAAACCCATATGGTGCGGGCTAATGTTTTTGATCACCGAGTCACTAGCTTGACTCGATCCCCGCATTTATTGGTTCATGGGGAAAGTTTGAAGATCCGGGACAACCATGAATGGTATGTCCTCTCCAAAGTAGTGTTTTAACCGATGACCATTCACTTTGAAATTTGGTCCGTCATTTTGAGATAACTCAACGGTACCATATGGATAAACTTTTGTAACAGTGAATGGACCAGACCAACGGGATTTGAGTTTTCCCGAGAAAATCTTCAATCTTGAATTGAAAAGAAGGACTCGATCACCAACGTTGAAAACACGGTTCTTGATTTTAGAGTCATGAATCTTCTTTGTCTTTTCTTTATAAATCAAAGAGTTCTCGTATGCTTGATCACGCAGTTCATTTAATTCATTCATTTGAACTTTACGGTGATCACCCGCAGTTTGAAGGTCAAAGTTAGCATGTTTCAAGGCCCAGTAGGCTTTGTGCTCTAATTCGATAGGAAGATGACATGCCTTTCCGTACACAAGCTTGTAAGGTGTACACCCGATGGGTGTTTTGTAAGCTGTACGAAAGGCCCATAGTGCATCATCCAATTTATCCGACCAGGATGCACGATTTTCTCCTACAGTCCTTTCTAAGATTCTTTTAATTCCCCGATTTGAAACTTCTACTTGCCCACTTGTTTGTGGGTGATATGCAGTAGAAAGACGGTGAGTTACACCATACTTTTGCATGACTTTATCAAATTTGTCATTGCAAAAATGCGTACCACGATCACTGATTATAGCACGTGGAGTTCCAAAACGGGCAAAAAGAGCTTTCAGGAATTTTACAACAACTCGGGCATCATTAGTGGGTAAAGCTTTTGCTTCAACCCATTTTGACAAATAGTCAACAGCCACGAGAATGTATTTGTTTCCTCGAGATGATGGAAATGGCCCCATAAAATCAATGCCCCAGACATCAAAGATTTCACAAACTTGAATAGCATTTTGTGGCATTTCATTTCGTTGTGAAATATTTCCGTGACGCTGACAAGCTTCACAAGTTTTGATAAGATCTTGGGCATCCTTATAGATTGTGGGCCAATAAAACCCGGAATCAAACACCTTTTTGGCGGTGTAGTTTGGACTATGATGGCCCCCCGTGGGTCCAGCATGGCAAGCTTTGAGAATGTCAATAGCTTCCTGTCCATAAACACACCGCCGGATGACTTGATCCGCACAGATTTTGAATAAGTAGGGATCGTCCCAAAAATAATGTTTAACATCCTTGAAGAATTTATTCTTCTGTTGGGTCGACATCCCTTTCACTATGAAGTTACCCGCATGGTAATTTGCGAAGTCGGCAAACCATGGGGTAGTAGAATCTCCTCGAAAAGTAACCGCATTGAGTGTCTCGAGAGGAAATGTTTCATTTATTTCCTTTTTCTCGAAAACATCTTGGTGTGGGTTCTCTAATTGGGATAGATGATCAGCAGCTAGGTTCTCAGCTCCTTTTTTATCACGTATAATGATATCAAATTCTTGTAGGAGGAGAACCCAACGGAGTAATCTCGGCTTTGCATCTTGTTTTGCAAAGAGATATTTGAGAGCCGAGTGATCCGTATACACTACACATTTTGTCAAGATCAAATATGGCCGAAACTTCTCAAAGGCATACACCACAACCAATAATTCTTTTTCTGTAGTGGTGTAATGAGTTTGAGCTTCAGTCATAGTTTTACTTGCGTAGTAAATAGGCTGAAAGTGTTTGGCTTTTCGTTGCCCCAGGACTGCACCGATAGCAAAATCACTTGCATCGCACATGAGCTCAAAGGGAAAATCCCAGTCGGGGGCAACTAGAATGGGTGCTTCAGTAAGCTTTTTCTTTAATATTTCAAAAGCTTTGATGCACTCAGGTGAGAAGATAAAAGGAGCATCCTTTTCAAGAAGATGAGTCATAGGCCGGGCGATTTTAGAAAAATCTTGTATGAATCTACGATAGAAACCGGCATGACCCAGAAAGCTCCTAATACCTTTAACGGTAGTGGGATGAGGTAATTTACCAATGACATCAACTTTAGCTCTGTCTACCTCAATCCCGTTCTTTGATATTTTATGGCCGAGGACAATGCCCTCTTTGACCATAAAATGACTCTTCTCCCAATTTAGACAAAGATTGGTGTCTTTACACCTTTTCAACATGTTTTCTAAATTGAAGAGACATGCATGGAACGAATCCCCAATGACCGAAAAGTCATCCATAAAGACCTCCATTGTTTTACCAATCATGTCGGTAAATATGGCCATCATACACCTCTGGAATGTACCTGGAGCATTGCATAAGCCAAAAGGCATACGTTTATAAGCAAAGGTTCCATAAGGGCATGTAAAGGTAGTCTTTTCTTGATCTTGTGGATCAATGGGAATTTGAAAGTAACCCGAGAAACCATCAAGGAAACAATAATACTCGTTCCCTGCTAATCTCTCAAGCATCTGATCCATAAAAGGTAGAGGAAAATGGTCTTTACGGGTGGCATCATTTAACTTACGATAGTCAATGCAAACACGCCACCCCGTAACCAATCGAGTTGGAATCAACTCATTTTCATCATTCGTGACAACAGTTATGCCACCCTTTTTTGGAACACAGTGAATGGGACTAACCCAAGGACTATCAGAGATGGGATAAATCAATCCTGCATCAAGAAGTTTGAGAACCTCTTGTTTGATAACATCGTGGATTTTAGGGTTCACCCTTCTTTGATGTTGGACTGCTGGTTTAAAGTCATCCTCCATTAGAATCTTGTGAGTACAAAATTCAGGGTCAATACCCTTTATATCGGAGAGTTTCCAAGCAATGGCTTGCTTGTGTGACTTCAAGACCTTTATTAGAGCAGTCTTTTCCTCATCACTTAAATCTTTAGCAATAATGACGGGTAATTTATCATCACCCTCCAAAAATGCGTACTCAAGATGAGGCGGTAAGTCTTTGAGTTCGACCTCAGGAAATTCATCGGTTTTCTCAACTGATTTGATTTCCTCATTATGAAGTTCAACGGGAGGGAGGGGAGGAGAATTGTCCTGATTCAACAATTTCTCAAAAAGAAGAATATCTCCCTCCAGATCAAT